>JAZHYW010014764.1:0-62913 GCA_037355805.1 Ixodes ricinus
TTTGCGTTGTAGCAGCGAGTCGCGGGCCGGGCGTCACTGGAAAGACAGCGGCCATCCGCGTGACGGCCGAAACGCCTCCGTGGGCCGGATCTGGCCCGCGGACCGGGGATTTGAGACCCCTGGTGTAGACCTTCGGTTGGGGCCTACGGCCTACTGCGCGCAACGCTATAGCGCACGGTCAACGAGGCCTTTGAACCAGCATCACATCACTCAAGGGGACTGACGGCTTGATTTTCCGACCGGTTTATGCTCTTTGGAGAAGGAAAGTGGTGCCCCCAGTAAAGCAAACCACAACTGAAAAGTTGTACACGGACGAGGTGCCGTTGCTGGTGCCCTTGAGACGCGACGAAGAGGCTGTTGTGACATTGCGCGAGTCTAGGCAGGGGCAAAGCGACGCTGCCCGCCCTGCTCGGATGCGGGCCTTCTCAATCCAGAGGCACTCGCGGAGCCAAAAGTGCCATAACTGGCTCATTGTTTCTGTGACACGCTAGCCCTCTAGCCGATTTTCCGACGAGCGTCTGTTACTAAGCGCCTATTTCGTGGCACCTTACGATGGTCCAGATAATGAGCGAACCATAATGAGTACGAGCCCACCATGCCTTCCAGCGTTCGCATTTGTACAACAAAAGTAGCATTTTCACGTTTTAAGGCAGCTTCCATAACAAGGTTCCACATAGTGGCGATTTCACTTTGTCAGGGGTTTTGTTTGAATTGCCACAGTGCATGGTGATTTAGGGCAGGTTTACGCGGCGTCGCTTCTGACACCGTACTAGCGGTGCTATTGTGCAGGTATTCGAAGCAGACTGAGCTTCTTGCGCCACGGACGGGACATTTTTAAGGCCTCGTCAGATAGACGCGCTGGCCACGCATCTCTTAGAAGTGGAAGGCGCACGGCCCGTTTGCGAATAAAATGGATGATTTTCATTTTTGCCTCTCTGTTGCGAGCCTTTTACGCTTGATCAGACAATCGATGTCTGCCGTGCCACCAAGCGCGCTTTGTGCAACCACCGCTGCCGACTGGGTGGAATCAGAGCTTCGGGACGCGTCTTGCATATGTTTACTGTTGTCTATACGTTTGATAACGTCAGCTTTATGCTGCCTTTTACCAGCAAGACAATGTAGCTGTCAAGAGCCATTTTTCACGTTTAGAAAGTAGAGGAACGGAAAGGAACGCGGTTCAGCCATATTCCAGGAGTCGAAATGGGCCCGATGTCTCCAGTCCGTGGAGTTGAAAGGAATGGAATTATCAGAAACTCTTAATCTCCCCGTAATTAAATTATTGCGCTTCTTACGCGCAACACTGTCCCGAACAGATTGAACGCAAGTGCGTACGCATTGCTCGCGCATGGCGAAGAGGAAAGCGGAAGGGAAGGCTGAGACGCTTGTAGGCGATCAACGCTATCGTCACGTCCGCTCGCATTGCAAGCACGGCCCATATACCAGGTGACCCCCGATCGAGCGGTTGGAAGCACTCTGAAATCTGGGCACACCACACAACCCACCTCTCACGTTGTGGGACCGGTGAGGGAGAACGCGTCCTCGATAGTGAGCGCCACGAGGCGCGGCCATAAGGTCCTCCACGCTCCACAGGATAAGAGACGAGTAACAGCACAACAAGGAAGGGGCCCAGAAAGCGTGAAAGGCACGTTGATTCGCTTTCGATGTGGCGTAAATGAAGCCCATTAATACGACGCGCGCGCCCCTCTCGCGCGGCACGCCAGTGCGAGAGAAACACTGCTCCGCCATTGCCGTATACTTCGTGCACCCCCTGAGCTGGCAGTGCGGTAGAAGCTACATGCTCGATGAACCAATCATGCTCTCGTCTTTCGCCACGTGATCAGGCTCCCACCCTTGCGCGGAGAGCTGGGTCGGGTTATGGAAGAAAGGCGGTTTAGTTGTCCGAAGTTGTCAGCTTATAGGGTTGAACAGGGTACCATATAAGTAAACCTCACCAACGGACGCATTGAATTCTTTCGCGGCGGAGTAACACAGCGCTACACGGACTCATTGCTGAATGCCACCTGGAGTTTAGCGTCAGATAACCCAGATCCTTACACGTTGGTACATAGGCGAGAGCGTGATCACGTTGCGAAAGTTACTGGACCAGAGGATCGTGTAGCCTCCACTGCACTGTCAGCTTAAGCGTGAACGCAGAATGCTACCCGCAGCATTCTTTTCTCGGGGGCCGCTTTTTCCGCGCGCGGTGGAGACGGGGAGGTGGCCTTTTCTCGTCTTCCACCCGTCGGCCGTTCACGGTCGGTTGGTCAGTTACGGGGCAGCGAGGCCCTATCGACCCCGACCGAGAGAAATTCGTGCCGCCGACACGCTCCGACGCGGCCGTCTATAGCCTTCGCTCGCGCGCGCGCGCGCGCTGGATCGCCGGGTTGATGGTAGACGCGCGCGCATCCCTCCGGGAAATCCTTCCGTGTTTTCGGCACATCTTCTCCGTCTCTGTCGTACTTTTCTCTGGGGAGTATCAGCGTCCCCAAGGAGGCTGACCTCGTCCGCCTTTTTTCATAACCCCTTGCTGCTTCCCGGTCAGGTCACTGGATCGAGAGTTGGGGGGGGGGGGGGGAGAGTTTGACATTTGCTTTGCTGAGAGATCGATCTATGTCCATCTCCGGGTGGAATTACAGTCGTGTATACCGGATTATTCTCGACGGGTGGTGTCCCGTCGTCTGGCTCTTCGTCTCACGAGGCTGTGGAACCCGTTCGGCCCATGCGCATGCAGTGGCTCTCTTCTGCGGAATATCAGACGCTGCGGATGCGTTCACAACCCAGTGACTCAGCATTTTTGCCTCCGGTTTCTGTAGCAACAGATATACGACCCTAGTCCGGTTTCTGTATCAACAAAATATACGACTCTAAGTGTGCGAGTGTGCGTGTGTTTCTGTGAGTGAGAGAGAGAGAGAGAGAGAGGAGGGCGCAGAGCGAAAAAAACATCAATTGGCTTTTCGTTTCAATCATATAAATGTGTACTATTTCAAGACTTTAAAAGCCATAACTAATCATTGGTATCTACCATTTCAGGGTCTATATAAATCCCCATCCGATCATCCTCGGATTAAACACTTGCATAGCCTTCGAAAGCGAGCAAAGCATACTGCGTATGCACAAACATTGAAAATGTCACCGACCAGAATCCTATTATTACAACGATCTATAGCCTGAAGCGAGAGCAGGCGCGCACTACGAGCAAGGAAACTATGTTCTCTTGAATAATTTAAACTGCAATACTTGCTTTGCAAAAAAGAAAAGAAAATCAGCTGTTTATGGTTTTATTCGAGACCTGCCAGTACCGGCATTGAAACCGGGGTCATCAAAAGAAAATGTTCAACCGTCATAACTCTCCGAAGTCAGACTTCTGCTAGTAATCCGACGACACGTTTTAACATGCAAGCTAGTGCACACGTTAATGCTCAGCACTGGACCTGCCAGAGTCTGAGGTCACGAAACAAAACGTCCAAGGGGGTAAAGAGTTTTGAACAGAACAAAATGCTCAACGAGTCAAAAGTGTCCAACCGGGTCTAAATGTATACAACGAGGTTAATCGAGTCAAAATGATACGCCAGGCTGAAAACACCCAATGAGACAAAATTTCCATAAAAACGAAACGTCCAATATTGGATGTTTTGACTCATCGGGCAATTTCGCTTCGTCGAACATTCAGACGTGGAATCTTCCGATACAGAAGCGGTCACACTGATCATACATCATTCAAAAGACACCGTCGTACTCGGAAGAAAAGGGCCTGATACGGTGCCTGCAAACTGCCTTGTGGACGATGTATATATCGGTCTCATTGCGACTTCAACGACGCCAACCAAACCTGCGATGCTGGTCGACCCTACGTCTAAATCACCTCCCTCCGCGAAGTTCAACTGCCTGCCTCATATGCGAGTGACCGCGCTCGATATACGCCGAGCCGACGGCCGCTATAACACGAATAACCCTCGAGTGCTTGATCGACTGCATATCTCAAGGAGCACGACCGCGGCATGCGCACGCCCATCGGTAATTGAGAAAGGCGCTTTTTGTTGCTTCGCGCTAATGTTGGTGCTCTTTTCGTTTGAAGTTTGGCGAACCCTTCGTGCCCACGGAAGCCGGGACAGTGATGGATATGTGGTGGGTGCGCTGGGGCTCGCGTTCTTGTAGTCTTACCTCGGTACGCGAAGGAGCGCTACACTTCGTTTCACCTTGCGATGAACTGCAACGGACGCTGTACGAGCGATCGGAGCCAATCCAACGCCGTGTGAGCGTCACGTGTGCGTTCGGGATGGGCCGCTACAACGCGAAGGGCGCGCAGTCACGGGAGGCCTTCACACGCTTGGATTGGTTGGGATGGCATCGTTAAAGCGAAACGAAGCAAGGATAGAAGCGGTTTCCTGTCCCCGTGTCTCGCCGGAGAATCCGTGAGCTTAGGAGGTTGCCCTCTTACGGGGCGTGGACATGGCTGCTCGTCCCGAGAACGGATTTGCGCGAAAACAATCTCTGCGTAACCGATCTGTTAGGAGAGCTCTATACGAATTCCGACTGCAGGAATACATCATGCCAAGCTGCTTCAGAAAAATATAAATAAACCAAAAAACAGCATCACGGTTCTGTATCATCCAGACGAACATATGTGCATCGATATATCTTCTAAATTCCGGACCTGTCTTAGTTTTTTTTTTTTATGTTGATTTGCAGTCAACGACATTCGTGGACCTAAGAGGGTATTCGTAGGACGCAATATAGTTGTTCTGAATACTCTGCAAAATGTGCATGACGAGAAATTGTTTCGTAGCTCCTAGGTTGATCCTTTCTGAAGTTGGGGGTTAATTAAATGTTGTGTGATTTAAGTAGACTATCATCCGGCATTCTGCCAAGCAGAATGGCAATTTTCTTATACTCGCGTGTTTAAGTTGTTTTGATTTCTTGATGGGTGCTCTCAGAACGTTGCTCGTAATGCGTGGGACTTTTCTAACATATGCCTTCATTCCCTAGTTCCCTGTTGCGTTGCAGGTGAGACGAAAATTCTCCTGTTTTATTCTCGAAATTCACAGCAGATTCGAAATTTTGCAGTGCTCTTCTAAAGTTTGTGTTTTCCCGTGAAAGTCTCAAGTCTCGAATGTCGTGGAAAGTCTGTGCTCTCCGATGAAATTTTTCTGAAACTCATTCAGCATTTTCACAGCTGGCTTTGCTACCACGATGAGGAATAAGACATTTTAAAATCAAGATTCTCAATATGAAACACTATGCACAACATTCGGCAGAAATGAAGTAATATTTTTTTCTAAGAAATTCAAAGGAAAGAATAAACACAAACATGAGAAACCAGAATTCGTTAAACGCCGATTGCAGATTAGAACGCTGCATGCATCATCACTGCCGTTGCTTTCTTCATGGTCCTGAAGAAAAAAGAATGTAATGCAGTCTTCTTCTCTTAATCCAATATACGCTAGGTTACCAATCCGCGATCGTTAAAACAAAAGTCGGTGACTTAATTCTACGGATAGAGTCGGGAGCCACAGAGTGTGTCGCGTGACGCAGTGTCATGTGACACTGCATCACGTGACACTACGGTACCGTAACAACAGTGTATAACTTCTTAAAACACTCACACACGCGCAAAACGCACTCGGATGCATTGTTTCCCCCAAAACGGTCAACGTCGCCACCTTTTTCCGCACACCTCAACGCAAGACGCATACCCTGATTGCTTCTACTCAAGCATCTATGATAGAACGCTTCAGTTACCGCAATCATTTTATCAACGGCCCTGAACCAAAGAAAAACAAGTTTCGGTCATGCTTGCATCAAGGCCTGCGCGCACATCTTCAATCAAAAAGAAAAGAAGATTCTCTTCCGCGACCCCACAACAGCCAACACTGCCTGCAGGCATCGGAAGAGAGTTTGCACTTTGCCGCTGTCCGTTCTTGCCTTTCCTTCTCTCTTTTCTTCCTTCTTGTAGTTGTTGTTGTTGTTCATCAACGTGTCCCCGAAACGCACAACAAGCGTGTACACGGAAAGGCGAGGCCACCGACGGACGTTCACACTATAGCCTCCCTTAACGGTAAGCGGGCCAACGGGAAGGTCCCACAAACTTTATAAATCAATCTTGTTGCCTCGCGGGCGCCTTCGAGGAACCGACAAGGAGAATGCGGTCCGTCGTCCTCAAGTCGCTGTGCGGGCGCGCTCTCCCGAAGGCGACCCCGTGTTACACCCCATTACGACGTCGCGAACTTTGATCGAAGTTGGAGGTTCGACCGGTTCGGCGAACTTTCGAACTTCTGACAAGATTCGACAGAGTTCGACTTCTTGAACAGTGTGGCCCGACTTCAACACAAACGTTCCATGTCCTTAGGGAAAAAAAGATAATTTTAACTGTAATTCGCTAAAATTTAACCTTCTGCTGCAAGGCGGCGTCGACCAGCTTGTTTACAATTGCCGCGCATGCACTAAAATGTCAAACTTGAGTCGAACTTTCGCCAATCATCGCGTTAAAAGTTTGAGAAAGAAGCGGAACCTGGTCGAAATCGGAGCCTCGCCAGGTTCGCAACGTCCCTCATTACGAGGGTCGTTCTTCTTGCGTAACCCAAGCGCATCGCGATGGTCCGCGAACCACCGCAGGCTTTTTTCTTCTTCTTTCCAATGAGCGCTTGGAGAATCATATGGTTACATAAAATTGAAAGAATAAAACACGGAGGACAAGCACAGGACAACCACTTTCTTTCATTTAGCAACGACGTTTATTTTGGGCTGAGACATTGCACCCTGAACGAGACCCCGACTAAGATAGGTTGATAAGGGGAAGGCTAACTGTGAGATGGAAATGGTGATATGGGGGACGGAAGGAAAACTGGGAGATGGAAAGGTGATAAAGGGAAGGAAAACGGGAGATGGAAAGGGTGAAAGGAGATGGAATGAGAGACCACGAGGCACGGGCATAGCTACCGTGATGGTGTGTATTTACGGGGAGTTGCGAAATTTTTGAAGTTCAGGCCTGATGAATTCTAATTCCCGTCTTGATAAGGTTACTGAGGCCGATGAAACATTGTTTTCCGCGTTCTGGATGAGAAAGGATTCGATGATTTCACGTCCGTGGCGATTGCGGTGTCCCCCTCTTGTCTTGGTTCCTGCGAAGTCAGGCGCGCATCCAATGCATTCGTTCGCGTGAACCGCGATCGGATGAATGGGGTTGTCGGTTCTTGAAGTAGCTTCGTTTTCGTGCTCTCTTAAGCGGTCATTGATGCATCGGCCGGTTTGTCCTATGTACTCGGCTCCGCATTTGAGGGGGATCGAGTACACTTTTTCTGTGCAGCAAGTCCGGAAAAGCGTGGCGTGCTTTTTTTCGCAAGCCGGCTTGGCTTCTTGTCGGTTGATCATGTTGCTCATGCTTGCCAATTTGAATCTGCTCGAAAAGACAACTTTAGTGTCGTAGCGTGATGCAATGGAACGGATACGATGGGAGGCATTATGAATGTATGGTATGCTGGCTATCCTTCGACTGAAAGGCGGTTTTGTAGTTGGCTTTGGGTTAATAAGTTGGTGGAAAACAGACACGAGGCGTTCCACCGGATATCCGGAACTCAGAAGTCGTCGAGTTTGGCTCTTTATGCTATCTGTTGCCGAATGTTGACAGGATTTCGTTTTGGCTGATGTGATTAACGTCTTGATGATACCGATCTTGACAGTCTTTGAATGAGCACTCTCAAAGGGAGCACCGGCTTTTCTGAACGCTGACTGAACGCCCAGCAAACGCCTTCGTTGGTTTTTTCAATCGTAGGTCCAGAAACTGCAGCCCTTCCGAGGATGGATCTTCCTTTTTGAATTTTAGTGTGCCTCCTGCGCTTTCGAACGAGGCCACGATCACCTCGACTTTATCGGATACAGGGTGAATAATCAGGTAGTCATCCACGTAGCGGACTACAGTGCATTCCGGGCTAGTATTCTTGAGCTTTACCTGTATGGTTCTATCGACATAAGACAGGTCAGATTTCACCAATACTGGGTGCACAGGCAAAGCACGCCCGATACAGCAAAGCTGCACCGGATTTCATGGCGATCCAGACTCGATTCGCCTCATGGTGCCGATCATGCAGTCGATGTTTGAGGCTACAGTTGCAGAAGCCTCGATGAAGCCGCATTCATCCGATCACGGTTCCGCGATGAGTTTTGGATGCGCGCCTGACTTCGCAGGAACCAAGACAAGAGGGGGACACCGCAATCGCCACGGACGTGAAATCATCGAATCCTTTCTCATCCAGAACGCGGAAAACAATGTTTCATCGGCCTCAGTAACCTTATCAAGACGGGAATTAGAATTCATCAGGCCTGAACTTCGAAAATTTCGCAACTCCCCGTAAATACACACCATCACGGTAGCTCTGCCCGTGCCTCGTGGTCTCTCATTCCATCTCCTTTCACCCTTTCCATCTCCCGTTTTCCTTCCCTTTATCACCTTTCCATCTCCCAGTTTTCCTTCCGTCCCCCATATCACCATTTCCATCTCACAGTTAGCCTTCCCCTTATCAACCTATCTTAGTCGGGGTCTCGTTCAGGGTGCAATGTCTCAGCCCAAAATAAACGTCGTTGCTAAATGAAAGAAAGTGGTTGTCCTGTGCTTGTCCTCCGTGTTTTATTCTTTCAATTTTATGTATTCATGTTCAACCCGCTCGCCTTCACCAGTCATATGGTTAGGAGGCCCATTTGTTTCGTGGCCCGGTATCGATGTCAGATAAGGGGCGACGATTGGATTTATAGGGGAGTGTGTAGATGAGGGGCTTCGATAGTGGGAGGGAACCGGTGGGCAAGGCTCGTCTGGCAGGAACCTTAGCCACCGCCGCCGGTTGCGACACGATAAGCTCGTTCTTCGAGAGCCGCGAGGCGCTGCGCGCGATCTCGGAGATGTTACGGAAGCGGTAGTTTAAACAACGATCAGACGGTGTTTGATAACCGTCGCGTTCTTTCTTTGGCCGCGCGCTTGATTATGGCCCCGGGAGATCCTTGCCGACTCGTGCGGATGGACGGGTTCTGAAAAGGTATTAGTTATAGGATATAAGTTATAAGCGGGATAAGAATTTTCGGGAGAAGATTAAAAACAAGAGAGGATAATCGAGGAGATGTGTATTGGAGGCAGTTAGGCAACAGGAAGTATATACCTTATCGCCCGCTTGTCTTATTCTTGTTTATCTGTGAGTTTCGTTGCTGAAACTGCGCTGGTTATTAGTTGTAAAATAAAAATAAAAAAACTGGACTGTGTGTTTGCGGTGCTTTGCTGTAGACTACGTCGAAATGCGATAGCAATGCTTGTCTTGCACAAGGGCATCGCCTTCATGGAAGGCGATGTCTCCATGAAGCACCACAGCCCTGAACTCGGCTTCACGGGGGCTTGTTTTGGTACGACGGAAGTTCGTGAGAACGGGCCCGCATTGCTTCTCTATTCCCCTTCAAGCGTCGCTCTCTTGGCACGTAGAGCGCCGTCATACTCAGCAGGTCGCCACTTCTGCTCAGCTATCTCATCTTCAGCCCACTCCTTCTTCTTGCGAGGGATTGTGAAGAAGACCGCGGCATGCCCAGTGAGCGCATCGTCCCGCCATCCGCGCATGCGCGCGATCAGAGTGAGGGGATGGCACGTGTACCTCACCCTTCTGCACATGTCGTGCGTTTGAACTTAACCAACAGAGGTTGTTGGTTTATTCGTGTTTTGTTTTTTTCAGGGAAGAAGAAGAGGGGGGGGCGAGGGTGACTTTAAGAAACATGTTAAAGGCCGACGACCAGACTCGAGGTTCTGCAAGGCAGAAGATCCTCCTCGCCAGGGGGAAGAGGAAACAGGCAACGGTGGAGCAGGGTAGAAGGGGGAGAGGAGGAAGCAAGGGAAAAGTGGAAAGCGCGAACTGGTCGTCGGCCTTTAAGCGCCGTTCACACACTTGCAACCGAGTAAGATCGAGAGAGACAAGACCTATGCCTCTTGCGACGGCATAGGACTTGCTCCGCAGCAGCGCATCCGGCCGTACGCCGTCGCAAGAGGCTCAAAGACCGGGTTCGTCTATCTTGGTCCTACTCGGTTGCAAGTGTGCGAACGGCGCTTTACAATATTTAAATGTTTGAATAATATAGAGCAAATAAAAACAAGTTCCGGGAAACGTCGAAGTCAAAAATGTTGATACGCACTCTATTGACGTTAGTCAGTTCCATTCCTGCTTATTGATAGGAACGGTCCAACTTGGCGTTGGGTTGCACATTGATAAAAATATTTCGAATAGTTAAAAGAAAAAAAAAGATGATTCCTTGAATATTTTGCCTTGAATATCGTGAATATCGTGCATAGCCTGAAAACGCGAGCGCTTCACTTTGACAGTCTAGTGTCCAATTAATGCAGACGTCAAACACATTGATACTGACATGACAGAAAGCGGAGGGGCGAGATATTGAAACCTACAAAGGGTCCATGAAACTTTGTTTCCCCCTTTGGCTCGCTGGGCTAGAAATAGTCCCTTGACATTCATTATCCCCAAAAATGACCATAACTCCTGTTTGTTCACGTGCGAGCCCCGTGTATTAGAACACTAATACATTTCAAACTTCTTTCGTCAAAATAAATAGTTCTCTTTTGCGTGGCACGTTGCATCCATCGTCCCAATGTTATATAAAAAAAAGGTATTTATGAAATGAAAAAAAAAGAGCGCAATCCGGTTGCCAACGAAGCAATCCGGTTGTCAACGAAACATCTAAGTCTATCAGTGTTTGTTAGTTGAAGTAGACTTTTTTGCTTGAAAAAATTACTATTAGGTTCTTTTTGGATTGTGTTGGCAACACAAACCTGTATATTTTGATCCTATTTCAAATGAAACGAAATAACAAATCGATTGGTCAGAGCGATCCGGAAATAGAAGGGGAAATGTTCAGCGAATATGCTGCTTTCAAAATGTCTAAAGTTTGAGGTTTTTTTTAGGAGGGAAGAGCCAGAAAGACAGACTTAAAGCGGATGGGCGGATTACATTGAGGGTCTTAGAGGTAGGTCCTAATGTTGCCCAGAAAATTGTGGGGGTTGTTCAAACACTGCTTCGTATTCTTAGCTATTTCACTGTAGAGTTCCAGGGAGTTTGTGTTGTCTTTCCTGTCGGCATAAACCGAGGTAATTGAAAAACTTCACTGATCAGCTTAAATAGCCAATACTCCCTACAAAGCTGTACCCGGAGAAAAGACCTATAATGCTTATTGTATTTTGTTTGCTTCGGTTTCCGTTTCGCGGTTTTGTAGGAGAAATTTTAAGGGTTGGGGACAGAAATTGAATTGCGGTGGTTGCAACTCTTCGAAGTGCGCCGGTGGGATTCTGCACTGAATGGTTTCTGTTTCGTTCTCTGCCATACATTATTTTTAAAAAAGAAGGGACTGAAACAACACAACGGACATAATTACAAAAAAAAAAACTTATACCAACTGCAAAAAAAAAATGGGTTGGAGTTTACATTTTGGGGGAGTTTCGAGAAAGACAAGCCTTCAATTTAGAAAGCGCAATTTAAAACGCGACTTCAGAAAAGATTCACACACAAAAAAATATGTTATAGGCTTATAGCATTGTGTAAAAAGTAATATCGAGTTAAGAAAAGAGACAACACTAGATGAAGTCACGAAGGACAAACCGTGGCGGAAACACAATAGCGAGTAAAAGCCCCCAGAAAAAAATAAAAAGAAAAGCCATCAGCAGACCCTCGTATTTCTTTCGACAAAACTGGACACGCACTTTACGACGCGCACGGACTGCTTCGCCACAATACACCGGAGCCACTCAGGACGGAGGCCCCGTTGCTGGGTAATGGAGGACACAATACAATCGCAAAGGAAACTATATACGTGGACCCAGTGTTGTAGGCGTTACCGAAAAAAAGTAACTAAATACGTTACTCGTTACTTGCAAATAAAAGTAACGTGTTACCGACCTACGTTACCTCAAAATAAAAGGAACGCGTTACCGTTACCGTTACTGATACAAAGTAACGCACGTTACTGTTGCGTTACTTTTTATTCACGAACTAAAACATTTGCTGTTTCGACGTTTGATACGTGCGTAAGCGCCATAGCTAAAATATGTCCATGCGGAAACTTAATTATCCACTCTTTTAGGGTTTCACCCGAATAGTTACAAGAAAAAACGCGGAAGTATATATGAAGATGATTTATAACATGTTGGCACGGAACTTAACAGAAGAACCGGCCTCCCCATTAGCACAGAAATTAAGACCTGCCGAGATTGAAACTTTGAATATATTTTATTCACAACATGTCGAAGTACAGATAATTGCTATGAACAAGTTCCTCCGTTACCCGGAAGCACACTCCGCTGTTGTACTTCAGCAAGAGCTGAATTTCGAAGTTGGCATCTGACATTCTACCTCGCTTCTTGGTAAACACGTCCGCGCCTATGCTAAATTGGGGTTCAACGGATGCGCTCGATGTGGAGGACAGCGGCATTTTTTGACTAAGGAATTTATGAATGGACACTTAAAAACACGCAAAAAAATTTTAAATTTAATTTTTTTTAAGTTCTAGGAAGTAAAGTAACGTAACGTAATTTCGTTACACGTTACTTCAAAATAAGTAACGTAAGTACGTTACCCGTTTCTTCTTTGGAAAAGTAACGAGTATGTTACTTCGTTACCAAAAAAAGTAACGCGTTACCGGTAACGCCGTTACTTGTAACGCGTTACCGTCAACACTGCGTGGACCCAACCTGCTACGAAGGGCTGACCCATACACGAGTTTCGTCCGGACACCCATGCATCGTTTCAATGGACTGCAGCGGGCGTTATGAAACATCGAAGCCAATAACAATGCCGCGTGAGTGTCACGTGATCTTCGGCAGGGGAGCAGCGACGCTCCGAGCGCGTTGTCACGTGAAACATTCCCAGTGAGGAAGTTGACGGAATAGCTGGTTGCGTCCTTGGCGGTTCTGAGTAAAGAGTAACGGAGTATAGACGCTAACACTCGAGTAACAAAGAGAAACCAACGGTGGTAGACCGTCGTTCGACATAAACATGGCCTTTACCTTACGATATATATATATATATATATATATATATATATATATATATATATATATATATATATATATATATATATATATATATATATATATATATATATATATATATATATATATACCATTTACAACTGTTTTTACGGAATCAGATCGAGAAGGCGGGACGTTACTCGTTACTTGCAAATAAAAGTAACGTGTTACCGACCTACGTTACCTCAAAATAAAAGGAACGCGTTACCGTTACCGTTACTGATACAAAGTAACGCACGTTACTGTTGCGTTACTTTTTATTCACGAACTAAAACATTTGCTGTTTCGACGTTTGATACGTGCGTAAGCGCCATAGCTAAAATATGTCCATGCGGAAACTTAATTATCCACTCTTTTTAGGGTTTCACCCGAATAGTTACAAGAAAAAACGCGGAAGTATATATGAAGATGATTTATAACATGTTGGCACGGAACTTAACAGAAGAACCGGCCTCCCCATTAGCACAGAAATTAAGACCTGCCGAGATTGAAACTTTGAATATATTTTATTCACAACATGTCGAAGTACAGATAATTGCTATGAACAAGTTCCTCCGTTACCCGAAGCACACTCCGCTGTTGTACTTCAGCAAGAGCTGAATTTCGAAGTTGGCATCTGACATTCTACCTCGCTTCTTGGTAAACACGTCCGCGCCTATGCTAAATTGGGGTTCAACGGATGCGCTCGATGTGGAGGACAGCGGCATTTTTTGACTAAGGAATTTATGAATGGACACTTAAAAACACGCAAAAAAATTTTAAATTTAATTCTTTTAAGTTCTAGGAAGTAAAGTAACGTAACGTAATTTCGTTACACGTTACTTCAGCACAAGTAACGTAAGTACGTTACCCGTTTCTTCTTTGGAAAAGTAACGAGTATGTTACTTCGTTACCAAAAAGTAACGCGTTACCGGTAACGCCGTTACTTGTAACGCGTTACCGTCAACACTGCGTGGACCCAACCCTGCTACGAAGGGCTGACCCATACACGAGTTTCGTCCGGACATCCATGCATCGTTTCAATGGACTGCAGCGGGCGTTACGAACCATCGAAGCCAATAACAATGCCGCGTGAGTGTCACGTGATCTTCGGCAGGGGAGCAGCGACGCTCCGAGCGCGTTGTCACGTGAAACATTCCCAGTGAGGAAGTTGACGGAATGGCTCGTTGCGTCCTTGGCGGTTCTGAGTAAAGAGTAACGGAGTATAGACGCTAACACTCGAGTAACAAAGAGAAACCAACGGTGGTAGACCGTCGTTCGACATAAACATGGCCTTTACCTTACGATATATATATATATATATATATATATGTATATATATATATATGTATATATATATATATATATATATATATATATATATATATATATATATATATACCATTTACGACTGTTTTTACGGAATCAGATCGAGAAGGCGGGACATCATTTCTGGAAAATAAAGGGGGCTGGTTTGTGTTCTTTTTACTGAACGACGCGCGATTGCGTTCGGCGCGTCAAAAAGCTGAAAATCTTCTTGGCGACGAAAGAAAGCACTTTGTGTCTCGGCGTCCATGATATGGATCTTGACGGCAGGAACACAAGCGGCTCCGCGTGTTTGATCCCCGTTTTTGTTTTTCTTCCTACGCTTTCGCTAAAAGGTTTCGGGCGGCTGACGTGCATAAATTTACGGCTTCAGAGGCTTTGGACGTGCTTAAGGCCGAAACAAGAGAAGCATGTTCCTTTCTCGCTAAGGCGACTTGTTCTCGCCTCATCTTCGCGTGCTTTTTTTTTTTATCTTTAGAACACGTCGTTTGCTTGACGTTTTTAAGCCTTATCACATTTCGTTATTTTTTTTGGTGACTGTCTTGGAGATTATCATTGAAAGTTCCGAAACCGGTTTGCTCTTGATGGGCGTTAACTTCACACGTAAGACATATGGTTTATAACGAGGTTTTTAGCCTTCGCATCAACATTTTTTTTTGTTTAAAGCAGAATGGTTTTGGCAATTTAGGTCAGAGTTCTCGTATACTTAATTAAATAATAATATTTTTGTATAAAAAGAAACTCGCATTGACGGGTTTTTAATAATTTGCTTTCCTTGTGAATACGGTCTCGATTAAGTTCGCACTCACACTCGATATTTTACATTCTCGTAATATTTCAATTGATCAGTGTGCATCGAAAGGTGAATACGGCGTGGTTTATTTATGCTCTCACTTCCTGCTTCACGATTCGTTCCTTGACGTTCTTATGGGCTAATGCTCCAATCTCATTAACTGCGGAACAATCATAAGAGACTCGGTACTGGACGCGGCCAGCTGCCAATCACTAAACAGCGTGCCCACGTATCCGCGGGGAAGACTTTACAGGGACCGCATAAATGCAACTTGGTAACGTATCGCGGTACGATTTACACACGGACGTGAAATTTCGATGCGATGCTTCCACCACTATCGGGCATCTTTGTGATAAATCTTAGCGCGATACATTCCCAAGCCAATTTATGCGCTCACTTTAAAGGCTTGCCCCAGATTCGGGGGCACGCTGTAGCTTATTTGACATCGGCGAATTGTCGTTTGCGTTCATGGGCGGTTATAATACGAACAAAGAATTGC
Source organism: Ixodes ricinus (assembly GCA_037355805.1). NCBI lineage: Eukaryota > Metazoa > Arthropoda > Arachnida > Ixodida > Ixodidae > Ixodes > Ixodes ricinus. The sequence continues at coordinate 15,652 of JAZHYW010014764.1, forward strand.
GATGTCAGCGCTTCCCTGAAAGCATACCTTCTGCGTCGTTCGAGTTATTTGAGACCAAACGACAACGAGAACCACCATGACCATAAACAACACCAACGGCAACAACAACAGGGCAACTCTTGTCTCATCGTTTGTTGAACGTTAAAGCTCAGCGAAGTCTGCGGAAAGATAAACGACGGCGACGAAAAGGGAGATGGCGGGCTTCTCGGCACAACACCAACCCCTTCTTCGGCGACGCCACGCAACAAAGCAATTTTCTTTACCAACAGGCGAAACAAACCAACCCGCCCCAAAACCCCAAACAATGACCGCGCCGCGCTGAGTTCTTTTGGAAATTAACGATCTCGACCACACCCTCTTTCTCACACTGTCACTGAGGATGGAACGGCAACAGACGCTGACCGAGATGAAGAGAAAACCACGACAACAAAAGATACTGAGAAGCTGTTCTGTCTTCTTGGGGGGAAAAGGCGCTTGGCGGCGGAAGCAATCCTAGGAAGCCCGGCAATCAGTCCGGAAATAAAACAAATAAAACATAAAAATACGTCCCGAGGTTGTTTACGTTCCCCGGTTTGACTAGGTTTTGTTTTAGGGTTCGCGGAGACGAATTCCTCCCCCTCTTCCTCTTCCCTTTTCCCCCGCTGTTTTCGACGTCCTCTGCGTACCACTTGACGACCGGGAAGAGACTCCCGAAACTTTCTTTGCCCCATTCCTCCTCATTACCCCTTCCTTCTTTCAAATGAAGTTACGTTCGCTCCAATTCACGCAGTGACGTCCAACTCGCTTACCCCCTTCCCTTCCTTATTCTTCTCTAGTTCGCTTTTTCCCTTTCGCGCACTTTCTTTCCTCCCACTCTTCTCACCTTTTCCCTTTCCTCCCTCTTTTTCCCCTCGTTTTCCCCATCTTAACCTCTCTCCTCTCTCTCCCTAAGCCGGACCGTAAACAGCCTTTTCCCCGGCAGCATCCCTTTTTCCCTCTCCTCCTCTACTTTCCCTCTTTTTTTCTTTTTCTAACCAGGACTGTAACTTGCATTTTAACCAGCTACGTCCCTTTTTTCCCCTTTTTCGTAACCCGGACTGTAACCTGCATTTTCCACAATCCTGTTTTCTTCCCTGTCCACTTCCGTTTCGCCATCTTATCCCCCTCGTTAACCCGGACCGTAGCCTGCCTTTTCCCCTACTACTCCCCTTTTCTTCCCTCTTCTCCACCTCATTTTGCCCATCTTTTCCCCTTCTTTCCCCAGCTACGTCCAGTTCAAACTTTCCTCACCCTTTCACCCTCGTTTTTTTTTCCCATCTGTTTCCCCTCTCAAGCCAACCCGGATCGTAACCAGCGTTCTCCCAACTGCTTCCCTTTTCCCCATTTAATCGTTTTCAGCGAAAGCAGTCGGGCGTCACTTGATATTCGGACGCGACTATTTCGCTCTTCTGCATCCACGCTCGCATGGGGTCAGAAAGAGGCTCGGCGGCTGCAGAATGGGGGCCGAGCCGAAAATAGGGGGGAAAAGATTAGGGAAAGAAAAGCAAAAATGGGGAAGTGGAGACTTGTTTATACCCCTGCCCTCTCCCTATACTGTCTGGGGAACCGGACGAGGGGCAAAGTCCATTATGACTGCGAGCTTCTCCGGGGTTTTTCGCCGGAGCATTTTACTGGCCGCTGAGTCGGAAAACGACTCTCGACTGGACTCCTTTTACCCCGTGGTTTTTGTTTTTGTTTTTTGTATTGTCTTCTTTCTTTTGGGTGGAGTGGTTGGTGCACCCGAATTCGGGTTTAGGAAGTAAGCGAAAGATGTAAACGCATATAAAAGGAATAAAAGGGGAGAATGGGAACCTCAGATTCATCATCTATTTTCGCACTGTCCATGCTTTCGGGGCTGCAGATGTTTTCGTAGGTTGCTGTTGAGAAAACCCGAGGAAACTCTATACGGCGGCAGAGATTTCTCCGTGCGTGGTCTCACGTGCCTTCTTGGATGCGGTTCGTGGAACGCGTCGCGATGTGTGTGACGTTGCCGTATACGTTTGGGTCACTGGGGACGCATTTCCACTTTCGAATCTGGAGGACGATGAACCGCTTCAGGTCTCGTGTCAGGTCGCTTTCAATGGAGCCACACAGATTTCTACAGCTCACCGCCCTTACAAACGTTCCGTGCGATGGTCCAATTTTTTTGTTTTCATCATCTTCCTAAATATGTTTTAAAAGGCAGAATACTGGATGGAAAAGTACAGTATTCAACACTAGTCTGTATGGGCACATCGCGGCAGTTGACACTTTGATAGTAAAGTTCTGCGCACGCGCACACCTTCTCTTTTCGGCCTTTGTTCCCGATGTCGCCACTTTCGGACGGCACCGACCCGCACGACCACAACATCGTCAGCACTTGACCTCTCGCGTATTTCGTCATTTTTGACGATTCTTTTTTGAGTATGGATTACAATTATGCATGGCATAAAAAGCCACGAAAATCAATAGCAACGGCACGATGATAATGTGTTCTTATTGGCGGACTTGTGTTGGGCTGCACTTCATTCCTAGAGAAAAGTATCGTCCGTTTAGTTTGCGGACAACGACCCAGACAGGGCTCGTTACTCGAAAGACGTCTAAATCGCGTATCATGTAGGGGCTAACGCGTACAAGGCACAGCGAATGTCATAGTGCGTCGTATTGTGTACTGCCCCGCATAATTGTTGTCCCAACTAATTTACCGGCGTACATACTTATTGGAGTTCTAAAAAGTGCGCTTTCAACAACGACCTCAGCATAAAGAAAAAGATTCAGATGCTGAATTTTTTTCCGGATGTGGCATAACCTTTGCGTACATTAGTAACTTCATGGAGACCCTTTTGAGAACTTCGCGCCATCTAGTGGCTATTGCACCAACTGTCGCAGTATGCCATTGTTTGGGCACGCGTGCTCTGAGCATGTAATGAACACGAGGGTTCTGTCACAGCTGGGAGTGAACTTTGCTCAACCGGAATTGAAAACGAGCGCTGCGTCAGCGTTAGGCGACGACTCGGATTCAATCACACGTTTTCTGGCCAATGGATGGTTGGATGAATGGTTAATGGCTATACTCTTTGTTACGGGCGGTAGCTCGCGCCACCTAGCCCAAGAAATTGGCTACCGCCAATGTTGCTTGATGAAGTTTTGAAAATGATCTATTACAGCCAGATACGGCAGGGCCTTGTTGGGATTTCTGTGGCCAACTCTTTGATGTGGCATTCAAATTGTGCACACCGCTTTTGGTGTCAAAATATAGTGGAAGTTGAGTTATGGCGCTATGTAGCTAGTTTAGCAAAACATTTTCTGGGTTACATTGATAGGCTTCGACAACGCTTTCCCGTTTAGATTTGTATGTCGTAATATTAGACGAAGCTTTCACGATTTTCAGTGCGGGTTTATTTATATATTTCACATTTGCGCGACGGTATTGGACGGTTGAGGTATCGAACACTCTGGAGTCTGCTGTATCACACGTAAACGTAGCATTAGCTTACATTTATTATCGTTCGCGCTTAGGCTCTGTTCATTCCAAAAAAGATAAAATTAATTCTGAACCAAACTTGAGAGTGTCTTTCTAAATAAACCAATCCGTATATAAAAGACGGGACACTAACTCAATGCTTACAAGACGCCGCGTGTTGACATGTGGCCATGGCTTAGCGCTCGTCGTCTAGGATCTGAAACAGTGGATCACAGAATATAATACCAAAGTTTTCACATCATAAAAAAAGAAAACAAATTAATAGATTTAGTTCAAGGGTGGCCCACTGATATGCCGTACTTATTGCGATAACCGTCATGGAGTAAAACATTTCCGCTGTCCGAGACGGTTACCCGATAGTATAATTTTTATTACGTCGATGGCTATCTGTTGCCCATAAAATCAATTTCCGTAGCGCGTAGAGTCCGCCGCCGTATAGTGCCTTCAGAAGTACCGCGGGTCGGAGATAAACGCATTCCCGACGTCGTTAAAGGGGTTGTAAAAAACTGGAAACCATGTTTGAGCGCATCTCTCGAAGCTCTCCAAGACACTCAGCGAAGTAAAAGAAACGCGTCGCTAAAGAGATGGCGATTCGGGGTTAACGGGGGCAGACGCTGCCCGGTCGTAGACATCAAGACGGTTTCAAGTCTATCCTAGCCGTTGCAGAGACATGCTCAAGTGTGGCCCACCAAGCCCCCCTTATATCTGTTTCTTTGGGTCTAGAGGTCTCTCGTATACTATCAACTGGAGACGCCATCTCCTGTTGGCACTTTATTCGCTGAACTTGACTAGACGTTTCTTGGAGAGACGTCTAGGCACAAGTGGGACTCACGGACCGTCATTATATTTGTTTATTGGAGACCTAGGGGTCTCGCGTTCTGTCAGCCGGAAACACCATTTCCTGCCGCCACTCTGCCGGTTAACTTGATTTATTTGATGAATCACGGTTCGAATACTACACTACCCTTTGTAGAAACGTCTAGACTAAAGTAAAACCCGCCAACCTTGTTATGCGTTTTTTTTTCTCGGGACCTATTCGACTCACGTACAGAGATGGCGTCTCTGGTTTATGGTATATAAACCAGAGACGCCATCTCCTGTTGGCACTCTTCCAGTGAGCTCAACTTCTTTATTCATCAAGACGGTTCAATGCTACCCTTATTCCTTGGAGGGACATCTATAGCTCAAGTGGGACTCTCAGCCCGTTGTTATATTTGTTTATTGAGGACCTAGAGCTCTCGCATACTATCAGCCGAAGATGCCATCTCCCGTTGGCACTCTTCCGGTAAACTTCTTGACGCACCAAGACGGTTCAAAGACTACACCACCTTTCCCAGAGACATCTAGACTCAAGTACGGCCCACCAACCCTCGTTTTAGTTTTGTTTTCTGGGGACCTAGAAGCCTCACGTACCATCAGCCGGAGACGGTACCTCCCGTTGGCACTCTTCCGGTGAACTTGACTTGTTGATGCATATTTACTCCCCCCCGAAAATCCGCACGTTCCAGGAGTGCCCTAGACTTCCTCGTCCCCGAGCTCGGAATATCAAGCGCAAACAGGAACCACCCGTAGGGGTTAGTTGCCCGAGACGACCGCAGGGAGTACACATCCAGACTTCCTTATTGCTCGCTCTCTGAGGGCCCAGTCGCGCTCCTTTGGGTTCAGGAGGTCATTGGTGAAGGTCGCGATGTTGAAAGTCGTCACGCCACGGCGGCGGCCATAGTGCGCTCGCGCGCGCGCGCGCCTATCGCTGAGTGCATTGCCGGCGGAAATTTGCCCAAGTGGTGATTTACGACGAGGGGGCCTTTTCGCACTGAAACGATAGATAAAAAAAGAGGCATATACGCGCCAACCCAACACACAAAATACAAAATGGAGAAGAAGATGGTGCAGAACATGACCGAGCGATTGGAAGTCGGCGATTTATACCGCCGCCATTTTTTTCCTCCTTCGGGCAAAAGAGGGGGCTAGTGTCGAAAAGGAGCGTGATCTATTGCCCGTGCACGCTTGTTCTCTTCGGTTCGCGTGCCGCAGCTTCGATTTTTGGGATGGTGGACGAAGCGGGCACGGTGGATTCCTTCTGGTTCCGTTTCTGGAGGTTCGACGTGCGTCGATGCTCAAGCCGCGGGTGTTTATTGGGCCAGGCGAAATTAACGAGTTTGATCGTTGGTCCGTGACGAGGGAAGACTTCCGGAAGATGAAAGGAAGAGAAAAAAAAGGATATGTGTAAATGAATTATGGTTCGTAGAGTTCACCTCAATCAGGGCATGCGATGAGGCTCTTCGTGAAGACGGAACAACGCAATTGAGTAATGTTTCGTCACATGGCGAACGAGCAATCAACTGAAGCTAGGTAGCTTGTTTGTGATGATTTGTTTTCTCTGAAGTGCTAGCTTTATTTTATTCACTATGTGTTTTGCAAGCAGGGGGCTTTTACAACCTGCAGATTGTACTTGACAATGTTGACTTCTTTCCGTATGATTTAACGGAGTTTCGCTACGCGAAGGCATACAGTGCTATTGGACGGATCAAGGACGTTATCTACACAATTTTCGAAACCCCATGGTGTTACCAGTTCGCCATGAGCGGGAGCGTTGGTAGCATGGCACATGGCTGTTGAGGAAGACGTTTCCTCGTCTACGTTAGTCGTTATTTGGCAACAAAAATCTTTCACGCCATTGCGAAAAAAAAAGTGAGTTCTTATTATGTTTGTGGGGAGAAAAACAAAAACAAAAAAGACAGGAAAACTATTGTTAAAATGCTTGGATATTCGAAGATTATACAAGTACACTTTTAACAAAATTGTGTTTCATAGGGAGAGAGTCGAAGTCAATCAAACCGTGTTTTTTTTATAACTAATAATAATAAAACTCATAGACTATGCACGACCCCCAGATATCAGAATATCAGTAAACAATTGCTGGTATACCAGAAATGTTATGGCAGCATTTTCTGGGAAGAACTATACCTACACTTTAAAATACCTACTTCTTGTGGTGACCATACTGGGACCGATTGTCGAGAGTTCTTCTAACATAATCAAACAGTGAATCGATTAACTTGGCTAAACAGTGCCCTCGTAACAATCAAGTCATTGAGGAAAACAAAACTGCTATACATTTCGTGCTTACTTCTCCTTAGTATAAACAGGCTAATCAACGTTGTACCATCTAAAACAAGATGCCAAAAACATTTTCAGACGAATTTTTTGTTGTATTACAGTTGATTATTTTACGCGCCATCTTTAATATTTATACTTTGTTAGCGCATCATGAGTGAGAACGCTGGCAGCTCGCGAATCTAAAATCCCATTGTACGATGTATACGGTCTCAGACTCCCCACAGAGTATACGCGATTGTTTCCGCGGCGGCATGCGCCAGGCAAGAGGGGCGTGGAGTGGCATCGCGTGCGTGTGTGTGTGTGTGTGTGTGTGGTGGAAGACGGCTCCTTCATTAGCTGCCCTTTGGGGCACTCCTGCATGGCACACTGCACACACACGCACACAGCTCCCCACGCCGACAGAACTGGTTTCCGTTCGGAGTGCGCGGGGTTACGCGCCGGTCAACCCGCCGGGGTTCACGAGCGCCCCCCCCCCCTCTATGGTGTCTGTCCCACTCCTGCAGCCTCCTTCTTCGCGGACCGAAGCTGGATCCACGAAGCCACATTTACACCGCTCTCACAACATTATACAAACGGACACGATGACAAAAATTTCTGCGGACAGGTTTGCGGACCGTCTTTTTCTACGATGTATTGGCAATGTGACCGTAGCTTAAGAGCGCCATGACACAGCCTATAGAGTCAACTAAGTGGAGTATTGCATGATTACATTCAAAAGTCTCCCTGATAAAAGGTATATACATTGGACGCGGCGCGTTCATCGCGTCCGATTGGGTAGACTGGCTAAAGGAAAGCGATGACGCAACGCGCTTCGAGGCTCGTGATTGGACGAGCTTCACCGTAGCCTCCACTTCGGTTCATCTGAGCAGGGGAGTATCGGGTATGGTCAACCTCAGAAACGACCTCCTGCAAGGCGTTACCCTTTTGGGGCAAGACAGCGTGGGCTATCTCATCCACTGCTACTTTATTTTTCTTTCTTTCTTTTTTTCTATTACGCTTCGGGTGGTGGTGGTGGTGGTGGCTGGTGGGGCAGCGTGGTTTGTAGGCTGCGGATCCGCTTTGGTGACCTTGGTCGAACTTAATTTGGCTCCGCGGGAAGACGACGGCGCCTGTCTGCAATGTATCCGCGAGACAGTAATGAGTTCTTTTGTTTTTTGTTTTGGAGCGTCGTGCACGGACTAGCTCAGGAGGTCGAGCACCACTAGAGTGGGGGAGAGAGAAAGAATAACGAGAAATATAGAAGTTAGCCTTTACTCGTGGCTGGGTATGGTAACCTGTTTACTGAGATGGGAATTCAGCGTGGTCAGTGGGTTCAAGAGCTGTTCACTGGGGCATCTACCTCGCTCTGATCTGTACATTGGGGCAGTGTCATTTTTATTTTGAATTACAAACGCCTTTGACGTTAGCCGGAGCTGCGCTTCGATGGGATATTCCATTGGAAGGCGGGATTGGGAACAGTGAAATAGAGAAGTTAAATGCAAACAAAAACTTAGAATTTGATGGCCACGCGTACACATCAATACAGTTAGCGTGCACTCACGCGTAATGTTGATGATTATGGAGTTTAGTGTCATCAAGGAGCTTTAGAAAAGAGATACGGTGGGTCTGCCATTGTGGCCATGAACGAAGAGTCGTCGGTTGTTTGTGAAGAGCCTTCGTCAACACTTCCAAAATGAAGTGGTTTTTTTTTCCTAATATTTTTGCCTATAGTTTGATATTTGAGCACTATACATTTCCTGATATTTCGCTTGATTTGACCCGGTGTTATTTAAATAACCTGACCTCACCGAGCATTCGGCGCATGCGTCACGCTGCCATAACTTTAGCCTGCAGAAGGCAGAAGCCAGTGCACGCCCGTTAAAAAGAGCGTCGAAAAACAACAAATAAGAAGATCAGATAAAGCAGAAATCAGATAACACCACATACGGAGATACTTCAAAGAATAGTCTCATACTCTGTTTCACCTTAAAATGAACCGCCCCCGATGTTACAAGCCAAAGCAGCGCTGAGAACGTTATCACCTGACTTCGGGTTCCATGCATAAACCACTGCGCCCAACCAGAAGGTCATGTGACACGTTCTCGGCGTTTGATTGGTTCGCAGTGTCTATTGCGGTTCATCTTTGAGTGAGCCTGGAGTATGGCACTTGCGTTCCAAGGAAGCTGCGTGGGTGCTCGCTAAGCGAAAGCCGACGTCGATGTCCTCGAAGCACGCCATGTCAACAGGCGGGCCGTTGCACCGCTGTGGGATTGCCGAGTCCGCCTACGTTCCGAGCGCAACGTACGATAGGTTTGGACAGAAACTCGATAGCTACTAAATTCAGCCGGAACGCATTTCATCTTTGTGACGTAGGTTTCTTGGCGAGTTCTAAATTAACTCTCCTCAGTTAAACAAAAAAATCATCGTTGTAGATTTGCTGCTCGCTGCTGTGTGGTGTTACGCGTTCTCTAGCTTGAGTTAATGATTTTAGATCAGTGAAGCAGAATACTTCAGCTTAAGCTGTTTAATGGAAATAATTTCTGGATTTATGTGCATATTATACATATATTTAAATATCTATCCATGACTGAAGCCGCCACCGCATTGTCAGTGTCCAAGATCTTCACAAAATCCCTATTGATTCATGAAGGCACTTTTTCGTTTTGACTACGCACTCTAGATCATTTCCAGCTTCGCCCAAAGAGCACTAGTTTGACCCTTTAAACAGTTGGAACCAATCTCCTAACCCGGCAGATATTTACTACCTTGCGTTATATAACTTGTCACCTCATGGATTAAAAAAGAAACGTATTTTACGTATTCGATGGTAAAGTGTGGTCTACACATTCGTCACTCCCCATCTTTCTATTTTTCTTATACATTTGAACTAGTAACTAACTTTGCTTTTCTCGGAGGAAGCTGTGCAACACCACTGCGTTCACCCATATCCGCACAAGTATGACTTAGCAATAACGCTTGAAACAACCAGCTAAAGCTTGCTCCAAAGGATAATGTTTTCAACTTTATGTTGTTCGATTTATGTTACTGCAGTACTGCTTACGACTGCTTTCTGTCAGTACTTAAAACTAATGTATTCCAGGTCCCCATTCGTTCACATCAATGCTGAAATGGCTGTATCCCTGGAAAGGGGAACGAAGCCCCACCAGGTTGCTTTGACCACAATTGTTTGTCTCAGTTTGTCTTAATAAGCACCATTCATCCATTCATTCCAAGTAAAAGTCGTTCATGCATAATTACCATCTGTGACTGACTTGATGTACTCGAACACAATTTACTTTTTAGCTAAACTATACCGCCGTATTCAAATCGATTACGTTCAAATATTTGTTCCTCTTCACAACTATACGTGTCAATAATACAACCACAAAGATAAAACCTAGTGTGCGTCGCCGTCACTTTTAGGCACAAAAAGATATTCGTTGCGGCGATCTCGAGCGCAGAAAGGCCGGAGCTCGATACGAGGAACGCCGCAAAAACTGATGGCCGTTCAATTCGCCGGAAGCGCCAACCATAGGTCTCTCTCTGACACACCGATGCACGAAGTATACACAAAAATGAGGACGGAGAAAAGAAAAAAAAAAGAAATCGATGTGGCGAAGTGGCGTTCGCGTTTTGCCTCCTCTTCGTGGAACCGAACAACAAAAACTGCCCATGGCTGTCTGCCTTTTGCCGGGAAGCGAGCTAAGACAAAGGTCTAAAACAAACTAGAGAAAAAAAGAAGCCTGGCCCCACAGGCGTCAATTTGGAGCACCCACGTTCAATGGCACGCGAGCACGCCAGAGGTCCATCTTCCGGTTTCCGACCACGTCTCTCGGTCCGTCTGTGCTCGATGACTGTCTTCCAGTTCTCCCTCCGAGACACCGACGAGGCCCGTGAGGGCCCACTTATCCAGCAGAATCGTAGATCCATTTGCGGGAGTGCTTATATAAGGTCTTTCCTTTGCCAGCTTTATTGTTATGCTCTTCTTCTTTCTTTTTTTTCACACGGAAATACTCGCTCTGCTTATTTTCTCGACTATCTTTTTTTTTTGGTTTTGAGATTAAGTGGTACTACGTTTGCTGGGAGAGGTGGTGGCCGGGGGCGCTTGAAAGCGAAGGTGATAAGTTAACTCGATGTTGCTGATTCGGAAGCGAGTTCATTCGTAACCATCGTACGGCCTGCCATCGACGTGTTCCCTGAAGATACGGTGTTAAAGGGGAAAAAATTGACGGCGCCAATATTGAAAGAACTGACGTGGACATGTGCTCTCGCTTTATGAAATACTGTCGCGTACTTCACTAGTGCGCGTTCGTTGTGGCACCCAGTTCTGCCGAATTACCATTTTTTTGTGTGTGTTTCGGTTCATGTAGGTTTTCGACGATACATTTTGCCTGATATACCAAGGTAAAATACAAGACGGTCTGTCAAAAATGATTGTGATGTGTTTTTGTTTAGACAACGGCAAATGAATAAACCCCGGTGGGCGCCTGGCGATGTCTCCGCGCCAGATAAGAAATTTAGTGAGTGCGCTCTATCACAGCTAGCCTGTTGTCTTTAACGTAAGTAGTAGCAATCGAGATGACCGCACGCCGGTAGATTGCTCATCTGTATAGGTCGAAACGGGCAGGGGCGTGGGGACTGAACCCGAGTTCCGTGGGCTCTCCAACGTGAGCCTTCGCTCCACGTGATCAAAGCTGCATGCGGTGCGCCGACTCGCGTCCTATTTACATGTTGCGATTTTGCTTACGATTCCGCAGTTCTGACTTTGAGAAATGTAGCTTCCACCACTTTTTTTTCCTTTTATAGCGCGAGTGAAGTCGCAATTGCGACATTACAAGTAAGATCGCGCCACGTCAAACAAACAAGGCGTGACCTCTGTTACTGACTAGCTGGACAGCCTCAGCAGCTCAGCAGCTGAACTTTGCTGAACTAGAGCCGCGTCGAACACGTTCCTCCAGAACAGGAACGAAAGCTCGTTTCTCGTTCCCTTCTCGATCTTGAATCGAGTTCCCGTTACAAGTTTCAGTGTTGCGAAATTAACACGTTCCCTTTACTTTTCCAAGATCAGAAAGCGTCGTTACTTTAACGTTAGATTTTCATTAGGCAAATATTGTGCCGAATAATTCCTAAAACAAATACCAGTGAAAATATTTATATTGAACTACGTGTCGAGTCGTCAGAATCACATGTCTTCCTGTTCCTTGTTTTCGAATAGCTTTCGGGCACTTCTCCATCCCTATAGGTCAAAGTTTGAAATAGTCGCTAATAAATTAGAAAAAAGAAGTCTACATGCCTATGAAATTTGGGAAACATTGCAAAAAAACAAAAGAAAACGACGTTCCTCACGCCATTTTCTGGAAAACGTTAACCGGTTCCCGTTCCAGTTCCACCGACGCAAAAATGGAACGGCGGCGTATTCCTCCGCTCCTCCTAAAGGAACGCATTCCAGGAACGTCGTTCCTTGGAACGCCGTTCCGTACAACACTGAACTAGAGCGACTTTCGAGAGCCGCGTGCCGATTATTAGAAGGTCGGAACCACTGCTCAATGGCGGAACAACTGACATCGTGGAACTTGCAAGTCATTCCATAAGATAGCGAACGTCGGAGCGCTGCCAACGCTAGAGCAGACGAGCCAGTCAAACAGCGTTGGAAGTGCAACGTCACTGCACTCATCACCTTTTTCTATAAATGTGCTTTTGCCTCCTAATCCAACCCAATGCCAACGTTACTAGATTGCCTCAGTTGTGGAACTCCCGCGGAAAGGGGTACCCACCTCACTCACTTCAATCCGCCTCCCGTCGTGCGAAGCGCCATCTAGATTTTCGTTTACGAACTGTGTGTTCCATAGAGTAGGCATAGGTACGGAACGCCATCTAGACTCTAGACGCTGCGCTTCGAAACGTACGTATCCCATAGATTACACTGCAGTTACCAGAGCGGCCGTCTGGCGCATCGGACGCCAGGAGGCGAGTCGTGGTGAGTGAGGGGGGTACTGCTCGTGTATGCATGCAGCCTCTATTAGCAGTTCCGTAACTGAGCTAATCTAATAACGTTGCCCAGTGCATTAAGCGCCATGACGTTGTGGTTTTAGTCCGCCATTGTACAGGGAGTTCAGAGCTGCCAACATAGGGAAGTCTTTCCCAAGGGGTCTATTGACTTGGGGCTGAACGGGTCGATGAGACGGCAAGGTGAAAGTAAACAAAGACTGCTACTACCACCAGAACGAAGCACACATGCTTACAAGGCCAAAAGGACGGGAAAGAGAAAACCTCAAAAAATTATTGAAAAAAAAAAAAAAAACTTCGAAGGCTAGAACAAGTAAACGAGAAATCCCGCGTCCCAGAGATGACGGATCAGGCCGGAAAACGGAACTTGCATCGCGGGATTAAGCCGAAGCGGGGGAGTGGCGGCCCCGGATTAAGTGGGGATTTCGTTTTCCAGGTGCTGCCTCCTCGAATCTTGCTCTTTATCCACCCGGGGATTCCGTACTTCGTTTGGCCTTACGATGAACCGCAGCGGACGACATACGAGCCGTCCGCAGCCAATCCAGCGCAGGAAACCTCGTCACGTGACTGCGCGCACTGCACCATCGCCGCCCTTCTGCCGATGATCACGTGGCACTCACACTGCACCGGACTGGTTTCGACGGCTTTTAGCGTCCTCTTTTGTCGGTGGCAAGGTGAAAGAAGGTGTACACATCTCTCTTTCTGCCCTCCCACGTTGCAAATACCCTCGAAGTCGTCGGGGATTTAGTAGCAAGGCGATGCGCGTCATGGATAAAGTAAGAGCAATGATAGGAGAGCGGCATCACGGTTTTTGTTGCTGTTGTTGTTGTCGTTGCTAGTTATATCGCTGTTGTGAAGGCGTGTGGAATGGCAGCGTCGATACTGGACTGAAGTTTGTGGGGCTTAAAACAAACCGTTACTTTCCTTCTTTGCTTTCGGATTAGGGTCTATAGTCTGTACGCTCGGTCCGTGATGCACGTAGCTGTTTGGATGAAGGTTTACGAAAGACGCTCTTTGGAAGCTTCTTGAAAACATTGTTATCCGATAAGAACAAGAAGCTTCCGGTTTCTGTACTGCGGCCTACCTGGGTTTTGTGAAGGTTATTACAAGTTTAGATATTTTCAAAAGGTGGTTTAGATACTGGAAGGTTGTGCTTAGCGAGACTCGTAAAGCGAGCTGGTTTTGTGCTCTGGTTATACGTCGATAGCCCTCGATAACTGTTCTATGGAGTCGGGGCTTGAAAATCTTGCTGCAGTGCATTTCCTGCGTCTTTTCAGCCGTTATCGTGGCACGTGGCTCGAGAGGCGAGTGCTCTGGGAATCTCTCGGACATCTCAATTCAGCGTGCTTCACAGGCACGTATCATTTAAAAGGAAAACTCCGGTCAATATTTTCGAACTTTGGATTACGACTCTTTCCAGCTCAATCGGTGCCCCTGAATTATAAGGTATAATTTTGTTTTTTTTATAACGATGTTGTGTGTAGTTGTATAAATATCACGGCTCAAAGTGTTGCTCAGTGTTGTTCAATCTCATGATCAGTGATTCTCAAGGCAACACTGATCATCAGCTGTACGGGCACGACGTGGCGTCACTATGGTGTACTTTCTAGTACACCATAGCGTCACGGGGGTGCTGCGGTACGCGCCGCCCAGTGTTGCTTGACTAAGAGCTTATACCCGCTTGTCACCCGCTAAATTGCAGCTGGTCGCATCTTTAAAATCGGTTTTAGCGGAGTACGCGGCTTCACTATGACGTAATAATTCGGCTGTGATCATATTTCGTGCCACTAAAGCAATGCCAGTCATTTACTTTGGTTTCTTTTTCGACCGGGGTTGCCCATTGGAAAACTTTTCCAATGGGAAATTATGATAAAAATATCTTAATAGCGAGCCGATAAAATACCCCTTATTGTTTTACATATTGTTTTCTAAGGGTTAGCCTTCCAAGGACATATATAAGTGTAGTGTGAGAGTCTAGTTTTATTTTTTTTAATATAAAGAATAATTACAAGAGCACACCCTAAAAACTGTCCCGACTTTTAAAAAATATGGCCCTAATCCTCCTTCTAATAAAATAAAATAAAACCCCGAATTAGCAGGCTGTAGGGAGATTAGTCAATAAGTAATAGAAAATCAGTTAAAATCATGTTGGCATCACACGATCCTTTGGGTTGCGATTGTACCAAATATGGTGGTACCAAGAAAAGCTGTGTTGTCACTGATAGCATAAGAACGGCTCTACATAAACACCCCAGTCATCTTGTTATACCCGCGGATAGCCTCTAATACCGAAACGTCATCAGAATGATTAGCCACGTAGTCCGTCGCTCTAAAATGCAAATGGCTATTATATCTAAACTAAAAAAAAAAGTTGACAACTTTGAGAATTGTTGCTATCATTCACTTATGCACACTCTCGAGTCTCGCACAATCTTGTCATTATGCGGACGACCTGACGCCAACAATCATCTATTTCTTAAAGCGAGAACGCATTTCACCGAGATAATCTTTAACTCGCATCAAAACCCGATATCGGCGATCGAAGGCGATTTACAAATGCAACGAATATCTATCGCAGCCCGCGTACGACTGTGCACATATCACGAAGAAGGCTTACCGCGAGAACCTCCATTTCGTTTAATGTCACCCGGAGATCCCATGGGTGACCAGATTCAGGGCGAAAGGGAGCTGACGGAATTATGCGTCAAGAGAAGGCCCGGGCGCATTTATATTCATACGAATGCTCGGTTCCATCGGATTTGGGGACTCCTCGGCTGTACTCGATTTGTCAGGGTTATCCCGACGCCGAAAGGATTATGGCCGAGATCTCGGACGGTTCGTCCAAGTCCTGTCGCTGACCCCTTTGGGAAAAGCTGTGGAACTGGGTTTCGCATCTCAGGCCGCTGCATCTGGCCCGGCTCAATGGTTAAAACTATAGAAATAGTGGTCAAGTGTTTTGAACAGTCTTGGGTAAGTTATGTTCAAAAAGTAATTCGTTAAAGTTACTTTCAGATAAAAGTATCGAAGTTCTCTCTCCCCCCCCTTCCCAAATTTATTACAGAAAGTGCAAGTAAGTTGGCACAAGTTGGCGCAAGGTGAACATGACCCTCATAATGTCGGAATACGTCCCCTGGAAAGTGCCTGGAATTTCCGGATTGTACTCGTTCAATGATGTCTTAATACTGAGTGGACTGTGAATAGTAGTGACAAATGTAACGTCGTTAGTCTCGTCGTTTCTTCAGAGAAAGTAATACAACATGTAGTTACAAGTTACATTTCGAAAAGGTAGCTCGTTACAGTTAAAAGTTTCCAAAAAAGTAACAAAATTATACTAACGCGTTACTACCAAAGACGTGTCTTGAATGATCCAAACGCAGACTTCGGTGAAATCCGCTAGGCTTGGGTGTTGAAAGGCAACAGTTGGAAATTGTAAAACTTTTTTTTTCGTAATATTTGCTTTTGGTCTTCAAAGCACTTGCGTTTGCTTCTGCTTCTATAACGTGACACGTCCCGCTCTGCTTCTACTAAGCCTGTCGAAATATTCTTTGGCAGGCCCTTGGTAGTGGCTTACGAAGTCACGCCTTCCTCTCCTTGCTATACTTTTCCTAAGCAAAAAGAACTGCAGAACAGATAGGCGAAACGTTAACGCATGCATAATCAGTATAATCGTGACAACCGAGCCCATATTTTGCATTAGTGAGAAAGGGTAAAGCATACCGGTATGCATTGCATTTTATTTTTGGGATATCAGCATTGTCAAAGTTTGCCTCCAATAAACATAAACGCTTCGCTCCTTAATCGATTAATTATCTCTTCGCATTACGTTCGTGGTTAACAGTAAGTAAGGTATTAGGTGCAACTCAGCAATCTCAATGTTTGCTGCTCTGTGACATTTTGCAAATTAGCATACCTTATCACGTGCGCCTCACTGAATTAATATGAGCGAACAGGATGCAGTCGATTCACCCAAGTGGTGCGCTGCGTATTGACTCACCACGATTTGCCGGAAGACGAGAAGTTATAGTCGCTTGACACTCCATCGCTCCACGGATGTCGGAAGTGCCCGGTAAACGGATTTGGCCATCCATCTATTTTTTTCCAGAATCAGCGTGTACTTCATTTCTAATCTTCATAGCTTTGTTTTCACTCCAGCATGCGTTCGCTTTCCTATGGGTCGTTTCACTTCCAGTTGGACCATTGCGGAGGTTGTGGTCCAACTCAGCTCAACCAATCAGATGTCACCCACGTCCATCGTCATCGCGCATTGGTTGATCGCCTACAGAACCAACCAATCATCTTCAAAGAACGCAAAAAGGCCACCGTAATATTCACTCTGCGGTACCAATTAGCGTTTGGAAACTCGGCAAGACACACCTCTTGTCCATTGCGTGCGTCCTGGCGCGCACGTCTTCCTTCGGTCCAAGTCTAAGGTGAGGCCGCATCCCAACGGTCTTCTAGAACTATTCTCGCCCACCAGAACGCGTAGGGACGTCCTCTTTAAAATGGATGCCTCGATGGTTTTTTTGGCCACACGGAGGCGAACACCACAGCCGAAGATTCGTCGGCATATGATGGATGTTCTTCTGCGCACGGACCGCGGTGGGCGGACGGGTTGGGGCGTGAGATCGCGAACCATATCTCGCGCTTCGTCTTGCCGGAGTGCCCAGCGCGTGCCCTCATCGGAATATGAGGAAGAACGGTTTTATCGGGAACTGAGGAACTCCGGGAGGGGGTGGCGGTTTGGGACGGTGGGAGCGTGCGCGGGGGCGTCGGCGTTCTCTACTCTCATCTATATCGACCTATCTCCATCCGAGCGCGAGGGGTCGCTGCAGTTTCTTGCTCGCATGGCCTGTTCCGCTCGTGCAAAATGTGCCCCGGTCACGAAGGGTCTTTATCTAATTAAGCTCTTTTTCCAGGGCTTGATGGGGAGCGCGGAGGAGGAAGGGGGAGAAGGTGTCAATTTATGCGATCTTATTAGCCCCTCCATCCCTCCTTTTTTTTTTTTCTTAGAGAACATGAAAAAAAATATATATAAAACGTTTGAACCAGAATAGAAAGAAAAGAGAAGAGAGAGAGAGGCAAGTAATGTTTTATGAGTGATGGCAGGAAAGTAGTAATTCCTAAAACAGAAGCGTTTCCAGGGTAAAATTTGAGTCGTGATGCTGCGAAAAAAAAAAGTTTATAAAAAGCGTAGCCGTTAAAATTTTGTAAGCTTTATGTTCTTTTTTTTTCTAGAAAATTATAAGAGGTGAGTTGCGTGGGAGCTCTTGCAATAATAATATTTCTATATATTAAAAAAAGTTAATAGTACAACGCTGGTGGCACATCGGCGAGGAATAAAAAGCTCTGAAGACCCAAAAAGAGAGTATGATAAAGCACACACGGAAAAAGATAGGCGCTGGAGATAGGTTAATTATAATTAGACGAGAAGAATGGCCCCCGGCGCCCTTACAGTACCTCCGCGCCCGGCGGTAAAATGTGCAGAAAAGAAGAAATATTAATGACCCCAAAGTTAGGCCTGCAGAGTGCGGTGCCTCTTTTGGGGAAGGCCAGCGGCGAACATGGTCATGACCTAGCTTTAATAAGAGAAGGAGTAATTAAAAATGCCCCATAAATAATCCAAAGCGACACGAGGACTGGTTAAAAGAAAAGATATCAGTGGCCTGGGGAAGGTTAGTAAAGATAACGCTACGATGTCAGGGATACTAAATTTCTTAGCGTTTGCCTTCAAACTTCTACTCTGAATGACATTATTAAGTAAGCTTTTATGGCCTGTATTCATTGCTGTTCCTTTATTAATAATATTGTTCTAGCATAATGAGGTCCCATGATGCCGACATGTGATATGTATGTTTTTTGGGGGTTTCGGTTTTGATCAAAACATTTGTGATAAGTACTATATGCGTCGAACTTTGAATGCTTTATTGGCAGAAGGCATAAACACAGAAAATATTTAATCCAATCCAATGCAATCTTATCCAATTGAACACGATACTATGACTTTTATTTCTGATCAAAATTAATGCATGACTTTAATATGTCTTCTCAATATCATTAATAATTCGACGTTTATAATTTAGGTAAACACCTTGTAACGCGACTTCAGAAAAACAAATGTAATCAAGAAGTCACAGACAGTTGAAGAAACATTTTGTTATATACTTTTCGCCTCTTGTATTGCTTATGTACGCAGTTTGGTCGTCGTCTTTACCCGTTTAAGTAGCAGCCGTGTAAAATAAACTCCGATAAACGTCGATTATATGTTAGGCCGATAAATGCAGATCTGTCACACCAAGTAAAAGAAAATAAATGTTTAAATAAAAAATTATCCTAGTGCACAATAAATAACATCTTTATGACCTCTCCATAACAGATTTTGTCTGGATGGGTGAGAAGTACGCCTTCGTTTTGGTAAAATGAACCCTCTGCCAGAAGTGTTCTGTAGTTTTCATAGATCTGAGAGTGTTTCCAACCGCGCTATTGAGATCACGTGGCGTGTGGACCGCGTTTTGCGATGCATTGCACAAAGGCAGGGCATCGTGGGAACATGGCCAACCTTGGCAACGGCCAGGCAGCGCCAGCAGGGTGAGAGCCCACGGTTACACCCTGTCTCGTTGCAACTTGGCAATGGGCGACCGCTACGCCCATCGTTGCGTTCCGACGGCTTCGATATTTCGGAGCATGACGCAGCGAAAAGCCTGACACTTCTTCGCAGTAAAAGCGCGCTCCGGCGACACGTAGTCACGTGCCTCACTCCGTTGTTCCGATTGGCCCGCAGGGGCCGTAGCTTCCGCCCTACTGGCATGTTATACGCCTACGTTTTCCCAGCGTCTCTTGCTTCAGACGCTAGGATAAGCGACGCCGTCAAAGTAATAGCTCTCGTTCGAGCGATGCAGCCGCCACTTTTAGGTAAACCCAAAGCTTCTTGCTTTAGTTGCTAGATGGCGCCAAACCAAACAGCATTGTAGGTTGTCTAGTTTCGTTGTCACATCAAGAAAAAAGGCATGTTGTGCGGATTGTTCATGCGCCGTGTGAAGTAGTTCTCTCAATATTTGGTTGTCAGAGGAAGAAGCGATGCTTTTCGCGTCTGGAACCTGTACGTCTTGATAAGATAACGTATATCTAATCTAAAATGCACGTGCACATATCTCAATCTCAACATAAGGGTGGAAATTAGTATTGCTCCGCTAAGCGCCGGAATTTTTTTTTTAATACGGTTCTTGATGTGGAGATTAGTATAGACAAGTACCAGGCGCGGGATCCTCTTCTGTGCAAACCGGAGAAGTAACTTAAGCGCAAATAGTTTAGTGATCAATCTTGTGAATCGAGCTATAATAGCTACACGCGTGCTCGAAGTAATCAAGCCGAATCATCGTTGATCCCCCAGCGACTTTCCAAGAGCGGCCGCACTCGCGCGGCAAAATAGCTCGTGCTCTGTTGCAAGATCCCGCTCAATACGTCCGCCGCCCATGCGACCTTATGATGAACCTCGACGGATGCCAGGAACCGTCGAAGCCAATCTAATGCCACGTGCGCCACGTGACCTTCGGGAAGAGCGCAGCTACACGTGGGTGCGTTGTCACGTGGTACGTTCTTGCTTTTAAACGGAGTGAATAGCGAACACGAGGGACGACCACGAAAGAAAGGAACGCACTCGCAGCGCTGGCATGGATTCTTTCCTTTCATTCTTACTGAAACTACCTTCGATCAAGCCTTGAAAAGTGAAGCGCGCCATGGTAAGCCGCCGTTGAAGAGAGTTGGACTTGACCGGCTGTCAAGCACCTTCGCCGCGAGCTTCCCACGGCCACGCAACAAAACGGTAAACAAGACAAAAAGAACAACAACAAAAAAAACGGGCAAGAGAGGATTTTGAGTGGCTTCGAGACGACTTCGCCAGCTGTGGTAAGCTTAAAAACTATAAATGAAGAAAAAAAAAACCAAACGCCGGATGACGGCGTTTCGAGTCCTCACGCGTTCGACGAGTGCAGTGGAGACAAAGGCAGCTATACCTTTAGGTCTACCCCCTAAACATTCCAACCAAAGCTCGGCGTTCTGACGCCCTCTCCTCTCCTCCTCTCCATCACTTTCTCGGCGCTTAGACACGGCGGCGCGTGCCTCAAAAGCTGAGACGAGTTAGCGTCCTCAACGTTCCTAATAAAAACACGATCCCGCACATGACGGTTTGATCGGCAGATCGATAGACGACAACGAGGCTTCTCTGGTCGCCTTTTCTGTGCGCGCGGTTCTCACCATTTGAAAGCACGTTTCACCAATTCCCAAGCTCCAGTTGTTTAATGGGATGCGTTCAGAGCGCCCGATTGTCTGAGGAATTCGGCACGTAGCGTCCGTTGCGGTCCATCGTATGTGAGCGGGAACGGAGTACATTCACTCGGATTCACCGACGGCGGCGACCACGGCGCCGACAAACCGAGCTCGCCGCCCAAAAGTCAATCGCCGACGCCGAGCTGTGCCGCTTCGTTTCAAACTCATTTCCATTTCCTACCCCGCGACGTTCGCAATTCCCACTGGCCCCGGCTTTCGAAATTGAGATTCCGGATTGGAATTTCCGGCTCGCCAAACGGACGCCTCGGAGCGCATGCAATCCGCACGCACACGTCAACGGGCGTGTGTACGCGTAGGCACAGAGGCGATGTTCCGTGGGCTTGGTTCGGTGCACAAAGCGCGCACAGGCAGCTGCACGCAGCGTGCTATATGCGCCTTGTGTGTGTGTGTGATGAAACGTGAGCTGGCAGAAGCAACCGCGCAACCATGTGCGCTAACACTAAAGACTGCTTCGCACGTACATTGCAGAGATGAATGTACTATACTCCGTTTCACCTTACGTAGGACCGCAGCGGAAGGCTGGGGGCTGTGACGCGACCCAGACAAGTTGTTCCTACGCATCGCGAAGTAGTGCGTCAAAGACCTTGGGCAGTACGAAGCGTGGATATACTTTAGCCTTAGTTTAATATTTTTGTGTCGTGTACCATCAACACATAAACAACTTTTGTATTCAAGAAGAGCTTTCAAACGTGATATTTAATACATAATTAGGTAGCATGTTCGGAGAAATTAAACTTTTAGTTGGCAACGCTGCCGTTGTGTTCGTTTCTTCATGCGTTTGGTTCAGGTTTGCTTTCCATTTCGTGACGTGATATCTTTAAAAAAATGTTTCTTCCAAAGAGTTTTTTTATTTAAAAGTTATTGTACACTCTGTAAAACTCTGATAAATGTTTATTGGAAGCAATCATTTCAACTTTACAAATACTTTTTGCCCATGTTTACGATGTCACCTGACAAATTGCCGTTGTTTGCGTAATGGCTGCGGCATCGTCAAGCGTGTCTCCGTCAAAGGCGCCGGTACTTCCATCTCCAGCTCGCTTCCAGACGACATTCGCTAAAACCTCGTTTGGAAAAGAGGCGCGCCAAGTTGAGCTGAACGTTTATTACAATAATTGGGGCCAACATCGCTAGGTGCGAATTCGCACAGTTCGAAGCTCAAGGGGCCTTCGCACGTTGGTGCCGTCTCGGAAACGTTCCTGGATTCAGAAGGCTGTGTTCACCGGGATCACGACGGACGAGCTGGTAGGCTAAGGCCATCGTAGTGAATGGAAAAGAAAACATCCATTGACAACATGTCTGGTTGCGCCGTGAAGCGGAGATTTATTCGTCGATGCCGCATGGTTTTTGCGGAATTGGAGAAAATAAACAAAATAGCTTCATACCGCCGTGCGTGGTTCGTCACTCGCTCTCCGAGAGCTATAGTGTTGATGAACGTTCCCCCTACGTCGTGGCAGTCACGTTAGGAGTTCTTGTTAACCGCACGCACGGTTTTGCAGCAAAAACTACGAATTAAAACACTCACTTTGCTTGCTCTTTCACTTTTATTTACCGATTTATAAAACCCTGGCCTGCGCGTTCTGCATGCGAGCAGGAGTATGCGGCGAACTTCCAAGCAAGCAAGAGCGTTTCGGTTAAAGTCAAGGTTCGATTGTTAACGCTTACCTGAATTGTTGAGTGACTTAAAACGTGTATGGGTTTCTGTGTGCCACAAGTAAAGCGAAAGGCTTCTGCGGACCCTGCTTCTGCTCGACGGGTAAAGCTATCCGTGTAAGCCTATCCCACACACAGAGAGGCGACGAAACCGTCGCGCGTCGATCTCACAACTCCAGAATGCTCCAGCGTTCCGTAATAAGCGAAGAACATTACACAAAGTCAGGTATGCTAATCGAAAACAGCAGATGCGATCGGTTCATCCCCAGTGAGCCCGCCTAAGCCTTCCTGCCGGCGCCATTGCAACCCGCGCACTGATACGCGCTTGAGGAGCAAGCTGACGTCACTTCTAAACATGCGCTTGATTGGCTCTGGCGGTCCGTAGCTTTGGCTCGGGGTCCAACGTAAGGTGAAACGGAGTATAGAACATACGCTGAATTCGACGTAACTTCGCACTGGGGCAGAGCTGTTATCAGCGCTGCATGGTATGACATCTCGGAATACGTGTTTTCCGAAAAATGGGATGTGCTCACTGCCAATAAGCAAAATCTTTAATCTGCTGAATGTCCCTGTGCAGCCTTAGAAAGGAATACGAGATTCTGGAAGATGATGCTTCGAATGTAACGCATAGATTAATTATATCCTTTCGTTTGCATCTTTTTTTATTTAATGAATTTTGACCAACGATGACCTGCTGCTCTGGAAAGCGTTTCACATTTATATGGTTCGCTAGTATTAGGCACTATATGGCTATAGAGCTTTCAACACACACACGCTATATGTGCCACTTTTACATTGTCTATAAACACAAAAAAGAAAAGAAAAATACAGTGCTTCTGTGGCATCTTTCCTGAACCGCATTCCAACAAAAGTAACTGTATCTACTAAGAAAAAAAAAAGTAAGGCGAATTGCGATGCCGGGAAAGCTTTTTTACCAGAACAAGAAAAACACAGAGGTGAGGTTCGAGAACTGAGCAGGATGTCACGTTCTGTGTCACAAAGCAAATCTCATACCTGGGCTTGATTTTTTGTTTTAGGTGTTTTTTGCGGGGAAGTTAGTTCTCGAAGAGTAGAAATCGTCTGAGATTACTCGTTGCTTAATATATACATATATATATATATATACATATATACATGCACATATATATATATATATACATATATGTGTATGTATATATATATATATGTATGTGTACAGGACAAATGCTTCCAGATTTGAGGCTTGTATATTCTAGGATTTTGCCTGAGGGTGTACCGCACTGCGATTCGCTCGAGTCACCTATCAGTGGTCTTTTTTTAATTTATATCGACCAATGAGAACTTCGACCGGCATCGTTTTTCAATAGGCATGCAGTTTCAGTGGACAAAAGACACCTCGTCCATTGCCACACTATTTTAGCCATGATACCAATCGCTCTTCTCATTAGTTGAATCAATTAAAAAAGGTTAATTATTAACAATAAATCGGTGATGGAGCATGCGGTCTGGTGTAAGTTTACCATTTCCTAAAGCATCTAAGACTGGCTTGTAGAAACTTGAAGCAACAAAAGTAGATGAAACGGAAAAGACGACGAGAATGGTGTCTGTCAGTCTTGTCCCTGTACTTTCTACTCTGGTTGCTTCAAATTTCTTCGGCACAGTCTTGGGTGTTTTGAGACAATGGTAAATCAATGACAGTTGTTTTGAAGGCATCGTGAGGAAGTACGCACTCTGGAGCTTTTGGAGTACACGACAAAAAGGGTTCGCGCGCTCGCTTGTTGTGTCCACTGGTGCGCATGAGCGAATCATCCGACTTATCTAGACTTCTCAACTCGAGCGAACATCAAGGGCCTGTCCCACGCATGAAAATTAGCTCGCTGTTAAGCGACTCCTCATATTATATTCTTTTTTTTTTTCGTTTTTGTTTCCCGAAGTCAATTGAAACGCGCGACGTTCCGTCGCTGATCTACAATTCTAAACGCGAGGCCCTTGTCTCAACGACGGGAGTGCGAGCCGAATGCACTCCATTCATCCGCTAGGATATGTCAGCACGGCGGAAGCAACTGGCTCGTGGACCAGCCATACGTCTATATTTCGCCACGTGCTCAGTCTTCCGTCCACACCCACGCCCAGAGAGCGGGGTCAGGTGGTGAAAAGAAGGCGGCTGATTGGTCCGGCTAGCGCGTATACCTATCCCCGCACTGTCCGCTTGGGGACATACGGAGTGAAGACTCTCCACTCACCCCATGAGCTGCCAGTGCAGTGGACGCGAGAATTCACCCGGACCGAGTCCAACTCCTCCCTTTCATCACCTGACAACGCTGTCCTCGCTTGGGAACTGGGCGGGACTGTGATCACGTGACGAAAGATAAACGCATGATTGGTCCGATGACCACTCAGCTTCCACCGCACTGTCAGTGTATAGGCTCAGGGGACTAGTACATAGAAACTCCGCGACTGATTACGGTGACACGAGTTTTCGGGGGAAACGGGAACGCGGACTGTGACTCGTTAACGAGCCTCCATTATATCTCCGCCTTCTGAACGCTGATGCGCACGGACGCCGCCTTTGTTCCAGTTTAACTTTGAGCGATGACGGTCGGCTGAAGGGGCACGGACAGAGTTGACCCCGCGCAGCGTACGGTGCTGCCGACGCGGGTGTGTATTTGATCCTATGATGGTTTGTTCACACTACAGCGACAGACACTGAGTTGTGTTCATCAGCGTAACGAGAGACAAAAAAACGTTTTGGCGACCCGATAAGTCATGTGCAGCACCGCTTCTTCTGTGTGTGTGTGTGCGTGTGTGTGTGTGGTGTGTTGTCACGTGTGCGTGCGCGCGCGCGTGCGTGTGTGCGCGTGTGTGCGTGTGTGTTGTGTGCGTGCGCGCGTGCGTGCGTGCGCGCGCGCGCGCGTATGTTGTGTTGCTGTTGTGCTGTGCAAAGTATGGCAAGGGATCATCATTCATCTTGGTTAGCCGCTTCGTCTTTCAAATAAACCAAGTTTTATCTCGTGTGCGTGACCATCTGGTACCGCTCTAGGACAAAACATTTGCGGCAGAAAAAGAGTTCGACATGTCTGCGAACAGTTTCTTTAGCAAAAGCAAAGCTTCATGGACGACACTACTTTAAATAGTTTCACCTTTTTGTGTGTTTTAGTCTTTACCTATTTGTTTTAAAGTTGTGAAGCTAACTCACGCGGTATGCGCAGGGAGTTGTACGACTAAGGGGACATAATATAGGACGCCAATTGACGATAAATCGACAATCAGCTAATTTTTGCCAATTATTTTAGTTATTAAAAATGAACTCTTATGTCAATTGAAAACTTGCTGAGCGTCGATTGAGAACCACTAAATCAGTAATGGTCAGAAAGACTTTGACCACGTGGGAAGCGCGCAGAAGTTGGCTGATAAGTTACTACTCGCGCAATGGGCACAAGGCTAGCGCTGAGAAAAGCGCAGACGACAAAGAGACGGAAAAACCCGACGAGCGCTTTATCGCACCCGTAGCCTTGCGCTGCTCCACGAGTGGTAACTTCAGCGGTCCACCATAGCTTCCCACGCGCTCCAAGTATCTCTAAAATTGACTGATTTAGCGGTTTTCGATGTCGCTCAAAAAGTTTCTGTTTGGAACCTGATATTTATTTTAGTAACCTAAAAGTTAATCGGCATATTTGGGTTAATTGTTTGACTTGCCGTGACGATTAGCACCCATAACAGAGAGTGTGAGGGGAACCGTTTTGTACATCTGATCCGGTACGATGGGCTTTCCGGTACGAACTGCGCATGTGGAAACGGCTCGTTCCCTACAACTCTCTAACGCGGTCACGTGACCGTATGGCTGCCATGCACACACCGCAAAGCACGTGAACATAAGAAGCGCCGCTCCGCGTTCTTGGGTTGTCAGTCACTGGAGTGGCTGTTCCCGGGGTTTTATCTGTTTACCGTATGCTCGTTTGGGCTTCCGCAAGGGGCACAAACGAGCAGTTGTGCGTCGAAGGTCCACATGATCTGACATTGCAAATGTCCCGGAAATGGGATTTCGTGTTTTGAGATGAACGAAGAGGGTGTCCCTTGATTTATGTGATTTATTTAAACGAGCACTTAAATTTTACTTTATAATACTGCTAGGAAACACCAGCTTCTAAAAAATATAAGAAGAAAAAGTACAGGCAGGAAAGGAAAGTGAGAACGACAGGCGATTTTATCGTCTAATCCTAAACCAGTTTCAAACGAAGGTGCAACATCTGGGACCTGCTGTAGCAAGAGCCAGGCCTTATCTGTCGCTATATTTTTACACGACTTCGGCACTTCTAAACGATAAACAATTTGATGCGCTGCGCATGCCATATTTTTTGGCGTTGCATTTTTGGTATTAAGTGAAGCGTAGATGAGTGGATGCTACAAATTATTTCACGTCAAGCTTCTCAACAAAGTATCTGAAATATTATTTACAGGTTATTTAACAAACCAAATGTTGCCTCATTCATGAAAAGAAAATGGTAAGGTGTCAGCACTATACGAATTATATCGCAAAATCAAACTAGAAAACACACAAAAAAAATTGAAACGGACGCAGGCTGTTTATGGACGCAACCTCTCTAAATAAGGAGATGCGTGAACCGTTCTCAACGAATGGGGGAAATTTTACGAAGCTTCCGGAAGGAGAAAACTCTTTGGCGGCGGCGAGATTTTGTATTTTCGGCGGCACGGTAACGCTTATCCATTTCGATCAGTACGGCTCCTTCATTCGCATACTTTGACAATTCCCTCCTTTGGGACCACTTCGAGATGATAAAATGACCCGTGATATGCACGACCTTTATATATGTATATCCTCGAGAAGCAGTTTTCCCACCGACTTAGAACATTGCCGGTGGCGCGTGCACAAAACTTGCCGGCTGCCGCTCCGAATCGCGGGACGTTTTTGTTTTTTTTGTTTTTTTTTTGTTTTTATCGTTGAGAGCAGAGCCGACACCACCGACACGAAACGACGTAAGCACGGATCCGGGAGGAACCTCTATTTGCACCGCGTGCCTCTCGAAACCCTTGCGTCTGCGCGAAGGCTTGCGTGGGCTCGTATGTGCGTGCGTGCGCGCGTGCGTGCTTGTTCGAGGAGCGTCCCGGCTCAGCGGGCACGCGACAACGGCTTCGGTCGCAGGCACTTGGGCACGCCTTTGTCGACGTCGTCGTCAGTTCAAGAGTTTGCGGTGGCTCCCTCCTTGTTGTCGCCGGGCGTTCCGTTTGCTATATGGAAACTGAAAAGGATTGTAGCACGACGCGAAGGTTTTTGTTTTTTAGATTTATATCGAGTACTTCTTTTGTTTTTTGACGCGGTGTTTGGAGCCCCGTGTTTCCGGTTTGGAACCCCCGGTTTCGCTCGCTCGCTTGAACGAGAGCGGGGACAGGAGACAAGATTAGACGGCGGGCGGTGCCGGTATTTCAAAGTTTGGCGTCGTTGCGGAGGACAAAAAAAAAAAAAAAAACAATTCACGAGCCTATTTTGTGCAAGGTGGATGACAAGAGAAGCTGTTTAGCACACGACACAGACGTGACACAGAATTTTGAAGAAAGAACGAACACGTTTATTGTCTTCATCGGTGGTCATCGTGACGAAATGTACGCGCACACATTTATTGTTATCTTGAGCGGTGGTCATTATTTCGCGTGGACGACTATCGCCGCCCCGAAGAGCCGGGGGAAACTAGACCACGCGCGACGGGACCCGCCACCCGGGGAGAGTGGAAGGAAAGAAACTAGGCACGCAGGCGCTTGGAACGACGACAAGAGAGGTGGTGCAGGCCTCTTTGAGTTTTTGTTGACGCACACGTAAAATCCACGGAACCCCTAGCTGCAAACAGCTTCGATGTAAAACCGACGACGTTTGGCCACACGGGGGCGGGCATTGCGCATGCTCAGAAAACCGGATTCTCAGCGCATGCACCATACCGACAGCAGCGCCACCGCAGCAGACGCTTTGCACACGCGCCAGATTTCAGCCGCCATTGCTGACCTTCTCTGTCTTACGGCAGTTGCTAGCGACTGGCTCGATGCGACGACGAGCCTCCACAAAGGCCTATGCAGGAGAGGGACACAGTGGAATCCAAAATGGTAATAACCCGCCCTGCTCTGGTAATGGAAATGAAATTAACGGAATAGAGAGGCAACAAAAAAGTAAGGTAGGTTATGGCGGCGCCCACCACGCACCGCTGCCGTAAAGCGTCTATACCTGCAGATGCCAGAAAAGTGATTCTACTTTTATACCCGACCACAAGCAATGACGGTACGCGCTGCGCTGCCTCGTCATCGTAAGCTCCTTACGAGTTATCTATGTTGTCCCTCGATTGGCGTACCCTCGCTGTCCGATGCGCGAGGATGCATTTTGGAACAGCTGCTCGCCGTATAGCTGAGCTCAGCCCAACAAAAGCCGCAAAGCAACACGAATCTCAATTTGCTTTTATATGTTGCGCTTCCTTTGACTTCTATAGTGGTACTATACCTTCTCGTTTTTCTAACAACACGAGATACTTTTTTTGTTCTTTCTCTTGTAGTAGTGAATGACGACGCTACGGAAAGATGTCCGGGTGGCCCTGGTACTCTCTCTGGTGTTCAGCGCCGCAGCATCATCTACATCAGGTACGACCTTCAATACGTTGCTATAGAGAAACCTCGTCGCAAACGACAACAAGAACAACAACCACAACCAACAAACCAACAACCAACCAACAACAAGCATCAACGAATCTACAACCAAACGCAGACATATACGTCGATGCACTCTTCAGCTATAGATATTGAGGTACTCCTGCTCCTAAAGCCCCTATATAAAATTAACGCTTCGCGTTTTCTCCAGGTACCAACAACCATTATTGCGAGTAATTATGTTTTTTTAATACGTGTCGACAGCCTTGAAGTCAGTCTGCTCAAAGGGCGACTTGTCTCCCAGCTGTAGAGGAGAAATTTAGCCAGTGCTGTGCAACCGCTGGCCTGGGGTCTTTAACATGCACCACGCAGTAGTGATCCACGACCGCACGCCCGCCGGTTCGATGCCCATCAAGTTCGAAACGGGCAGAGGTTGGGATCGAACCCAGGACCCTGGCTTTCGCTCGTCGCGCTCCAAGCTCCGTTCCCCTGACAGCCATTGTTATGCGAACGCACAAAACACGTGCCTCGAGCGAGCTGCGCCGCCTTTTGCTTCCAGGAAGTGCAGGAGGCGCGGGCCCGGTGCTTTGGCGCATTTGACGCTACTTGCGAGACAAACACAAACGCATCGAGGGTCTTGACCCTTTTCCTGCTACGTTGCGCCACTTGGCGGTGCAGTGTACAGCTACTCTACTATCTGACCTGCCGCGTGACGTTGCGCTGAGTGGTGCTGTGACGCTCTGGAATTGTCCTAAACGGCTACAGCGTGTTCTGGTTTCTTTTGTCTATCCAAATCCAAATCCGGAAAAAATAAAAATATATATATATATATTTTAAACTGTAGGTACAAAGGTTGTCTTCAACGTTTTGTATTGGTGGTAAAACACTTTTTCAGAATGTCTGAAACGAGAAAAAATGAAAGGAATGAAATATAGAAAAGAAAGGAGGTGCAAGAAGAAGGCTGAAGAAGAAAATTGACAGCTTACACGTCGCTAACCAAAAGCACAGAATACAAAAAAAAAGAGGGCGGGTGTGGTGTTATTTTTTTTTTTAATTTGCAGTCACGATTTTGTGTGATCAAGGTATTGTGAAAGACCTCCACGATGGGTATGAGTGCTATATAAATAGCCTTTGAAGTTTTGGCACCTATTCGGAATAGACAGCTAGTTGTTGTAATCTTCTATTCATCATTTAGCATCAGATTGTAAGGAAACCCTTTAGCAAGCATAACCTTTATTTTTTTTTTAAAGTAGAGTCACCGAAGGTCAGTTAGAAGTAACGAACAACCTAAACATAAAAAAAAATTTAAATTTCTTTGAAATTTTAGTTTGTGATTTATTACGTGATCAGCTACCGTTGCAGTTGGACTGCGTCACCTGGTATTGTTTTTTTAGCGATTTCGGGGGGGGGGGGGGGGGGGGCGAGTCTTCAGCTTCATAAGCCCCCACCCGTTTCTCCCCGCCTCCCTGACTACGCCACATACGTAGCATCCCCTTACAGGAGCCACTCATTAGCACAGGCTGCAGCAGTGAAAGCATGATGCCGTTTTTCTATTTCCAACGCAGGCGAACCGGCACCGGCGTCGACACCGGCTCCCTGCTCCAAGGAGCACATATCCTACGAGAGGCTCTCCGGTTACAAGGTGGCCGACTTGCTCGGCGGCGGTCGCACGTCTCCGACCAAACCGCCGTCCTCGGCCGAAGACTGCTACGTTCGGTGCCTGGACGACGACCGGTGCCGGGGTTACAGCGTCAACCATGTTCGCCAGGCGTGCGCCCTGACGTGGTTCGATGTGGCCAACCGCTCGGACTACCTGCTCCCAGATTCCAACTGGAGCTTCCATCGGAAGATCTGTCTTCCCGGTGAGTGCGCCCTTTTGTGAGAAACAAAGCACAGCCTAAAAAAAAAAAAGGAAGTCACAGAGTTAACTTTTGCGCAGACATACCAAATCAGCCAATCACGACGGACGATAGAAATATCCCAGCGAATGAGGACGCTCAAAATACGATTAGATAAAAAAAATGCAATCCGCGCGCAGGGACAATGCGAATGACGTTCACTTGCTCACTTTTCCCGCGTACTTCATTTTTTTAAAGCATCAAATACTTTATACCCAATCCCAAACGTTTGTTCCTCCATCCGTTTGTGCCTCCATCCGTTTGTGCATTTCGCCCTAAATTTCGCAGGAAACTGCATTGGTGTTAGGGTTAACGTAACGTCGATTGATGTCCAGTTACCTGACGTCACGAGACCTAAACACTAATTTAGTTTCCCCGCTCAATGTGTCGGGGAATATGACCAAGACTAAAGACTCTTCACTCCCCGAAACAACATTTTAAAGGGATACTTCAATGAAATTTGAAATGTAACCGCCGTGTTCAGAAATAGTCTGAATATGATCCACGATATCCGTAAATGACAATGAGACGTTTGTATCTTAAGCCTGATGACCTGTAATTTTCGTTATGAACGGCCCACTTTGGCAAGCGCTCGGAGAGCAGCCAGCTAGCAGGGAGCACGTGACATCCGGCTCAATCGTGACGTAGACTGTCTCGGGACGAGCAAAGCTGAGGCGCGAGCCTGACGTCGTCGAGACGATTGCAAGCAGGGCATCTGGTCGCCGCCATGTCTCTCTGCTCGTGCGGGCAACTGCGTGCAATTACAAGCTCGACAAAGCCACGTTTACGCGCACGCTGTAGATGCTTGCACGCATGGGGCACGAGTGAGGCTATAGTTCTAGGCGAGACAGGCATCGTCACTACCTGTCAATGTTCCCAGACGGACATTACAAGCGAGGCTTTAGCGACAACCACGAGGTGCCATTTGCTAAGCGTTTAATTCGTTTTAAATGTCCTTTTCGTGTTTTTTTCAACAAGAGATTGGAGTGTTCGATGTGATACTGCTCCCTTGAACGCGCATGAACCAAGAAATAAGCGCCAAAATTTCGTTGACGTATCCGTCTAATGTTTTGTAAATAATTTTAAACGATCGCACCTTAAATACTACATCTCATGCATAAAAATCGCTGCCAATTGTTTTTTTCTGATTTAATTTTATTTTGATTTTTGTCATTCACTATGGATCATTCTATGCGCAGCGCAAGTTCGTCTGCTCCTTTGGCGGGGTTGAGTGACGTCAGAACGCCGATCTTTGATTGGCTCCGATTGAAGAATAGTGGGTAGACCTCAAAGCAGCTTGCTGTGAAGTCTACCCACTATCCTTCGATCAGAGCCAATCAGAGTTCGGCGTTCTGAGTTACCACAACCCCTGCAAAGAAACAGACCAACTTGTGCTTCCTATGAGACGTTTTTTTCGAGTGCACTTCTCCTCGTTGGTACTTCCCATTCGTGCCTTGTAGTGACATCACATTGGCGGCCATTGTGACGGTTTTGTTGCGGAGTGCGTATGTACTCGCTGGAGCAAACATTTCATACTGCCGAGTTTGGTTTTCTCTACAAGGACGAACAGGAACGACCACCAAGGCGATACGATGCTATAATGTGCAAGTCACGTGTGTAGATTTGTTAGTGATTTCTTGTGTAGTCACGTTGGTCCTGACCGCATTCATTTGTCAAGGAAATGACCGTTGCGTCTTTAGCCAATCATTAACATGACATAAACGCGTCCGTTACTGGAGCAATCGCTTGCAGGCTTCAGAGTGGGGTCACGAACCATGTCCAGCAAGACTCAATCATTGACTCGCATATCGCTTGTTTGTGACGGCATCCAATCTCTCTCTCTCTCTCCTCATATATATATATATATATATATATATATATATATATATATATATATATATATATATATATATATATATATATAGTTAGATGTAGGCGTGCTTAGGAAAGTTTAATCGATCAGACTCTGCATCGCAGCATCCAATACGCTAACCTATATTTTTGCGGTGTTTTCGCGGTAGACGCAGACTCCTAATCTAAAATACGTGTTTTGCGAGCGGAATTCGGTGCAAGCGGGGGACGGAAAACCGTGACACCAAAGTGACACGCCGAAGCGCCACGGCCATCGAATCCCGCTCAATTTGAGCGGAATGTGAGCCCGTTCCTATCCACCGAAACCGTCCACGCAAAGCTCAACCTAGTAAACGCAAACCCTTACACCTTTTTTTTTTTTCAGTTGCTGGCGTAAGTGATTATGTGATCGTATAGCCATCACTAATGGCGTTCTAGTCGGAGGTCGCGGTATTAGACTTGGCACCTTAACGATTACGCCAAAATTTACCGACTCCAAAACGCATTCTGCGTACGACTATCTTTCAGGCATACCAAGTATACCGCCGTAAATGTTTTTCAGACGCTACTCGGGTGTAGATATATTAGCCGATAGCAGAAAACATCGCGTAAAAGAACTGCATCTGCACGACGATTGAACAAGTGACCCGGTTCTGCAGAAAAGCAGACTAAAATTTTCTCGTGACGTAGCTCTTGTCCTGCCTCTTTATTACCTTTCCCCCTTAACCTTCCTCCCCCCCCTCCCCCCCCCCTTCTTGCCTCATACGCTCCTCGCTGAGGATTTCTAATTTCCCCCTTATATGGAGAATTAACATAAATTTAGGTGCACTTTTGATTACATATATGATATATGTTACCTTATCAAGACGTACTGTACACACGCCGAATGCATCGCTTCTTCCTCCAACAATCAAATCGATTAAAAACTACTTCGTCGCAACGTATGAACAATGTGCAAAACTTCCTTTTTTTTTTTCTATGTGAGAACGAGTATAATTAAGTCTTGAATCTGCTTTTCAACATTTGAACACATGGCGAGCGAGTTTTGCCGCCTTTTCCGTCTTCTCAAACGGAAGGGCGTGCAAACTTTCTGGTTTTTGAGGGATTATTCACACGGGAGAAATCCCGGGGATTTCTCCCAGGCACGAGGCATCCACGACGAAAACGTCAGGCTTTGCGATGTGCAAAGCCTGCGTTTTCATCCCGTGATGAGCGCGTGCCGGGGAGAAATCCCGGGATTTCTCCCCGTATGTATACCCCGTGCAATTCTAGGAGCACACAGCCAACGTAGTTTGCTGGCAGTGTTGTAGACGTTACCGAAAAAGAAGTAACAGAAATACGTTATTCGTTATTCGCAAAATAAGGATACCCGTTACCGACCTACGTTACCTGAAAATAAAAGGAACCAATAACCGTTACCGTTAAAAAGTAACGCACGTCACTCTCGCGTTACCTCATAAATTGACGGTAGCGCCGTTTTGTCTGGCAACAGTGTTTTTCGTTACAAAAAAAAAACGAAAAAACGTAAACGTCAGGTGTTTTTTTCTTGATGTGTGAATTTTTGCGTGGGTAAAGGTAAGGTAAACTTTTGAAGGTATGTGGAATGAACGAAATGATTAGTGACTTGGCGCCTATACTTCGTTTCAGCTGAACTCCAAACGCAGCCGACGGTATACGAGCTAGCCAATCATGAAGCATCAAAAGCGCGAGTCGTTGGGCCTTTTTTGTTCATGATTGGTTCAGCGATGACAGAACTCGTACAGAAACGCAGCGAACACCATGATGGCGCCCTTTTGACCCTCTCTGATTATAAAAAAGGGGGAAAAATGAGTGTACTTTTTTCAGGTTTTGGGATGTATGTAACGAGGTAGTCGTTACATACTCCCAAAACCTGAAAAAAGTACACTCATTTTTCCCCTTTGTAACAGGTAACGTAAATGTAACGGGTAACGTACTTACGGTACGTAAGTACGTTACCCGTTACATTTAGGTAACGTAAGTACTATTTCGGAGAAGTAACGGGTACGTTAATATACGTTACCGAAAAAAGGAACGTGCTGCCGGTAACTTCGTTACTTGTAACCCTCTACCGCCAACGCCGATTGGCGGGTCTTTGGCGCGTAAGGCCTATTCGAGGTAGCGTGTTGAACGTTTCACGCGGAGTGTGTTCGAGGGTCTGTCGCTTTTAAATTATTAATGGCTCCCGCAGGTCGGGCATATCTTCCGCGAGTTTCGCGTGCACCCGCGCGCTGACGAGGGGCGTGCCAAGGAATGAAAGTGGGGAAACGCATTGGATATTCTCTTTCATTATAGTCAAAGTTGTGACCGTTCGGGGCTCCATTATAGCTTCTTTTTTGTCTTCTGAAATATATTTTGCTTTGTTTCAGGTTTAAAATGGGCTTTTGGAATGCCCAGCCGTGCCCTGTCTTAAAACGTGACGACCTCGTCAATGCGAAAAATTAAATGTTTTTTTTTTCAGACTTACTAAAAAAACAATTTGTTATTTTAGGAGTTTGGCGAGTACAGCATGACTGAAATAGAAACAGCAGAGTACAACAAGCTGCGGTGATTTATCGTGCTCACGCGTATGCTCGTATTCAACTATGCATCGGAATTATTGCTATTTAGCTGCGGATTTCGAGGGGAATTGTTTCCTCGTTGGTCTTGATCCGTGCAGTGATCCACAGGCGCAAAATATTGCTCCGTAAACATCGGTAGCGCTGCGATGGTTAATCGAATCTGATTAGTGCTTGCGAAGATTATGTGGAACAAACCGTGTGCATATTTGACGCTGTGTGAGTTTAGGAAGATAAAGCGAGTTGAAACTTTCACAAAATAACCCAGCTCACAAATGCATTTGGTTGGAGCTTTCCCATCTTTGACAACACTAATTGGGTATTATCTATGTTTCCTTGCTGAATATACAACTTTATAAGCTCTGTTTTCACTGCTCGTGATCTAAATATGCAATCTACATTGCAGTTTCAGACCGTATAGAACAGCTGCAGGTGCTTCTACGAATTTAGTAGATTTATTACATGACTAATCAGGTCTGTGTGGCTTTACTTGCGGTAAAGTTAATGAGATCATCCGCTACAAGTGTGCTGTATTGAAAGCTTGGGTGTTCAAGTAAAGCCTCGGGAGAATTTCCGAGTTGCTAATGAACCCACTTGAAAAGCAGCCAACAGTTAAGTGAAGACAGCTTGTTTCCCGATATCAGGTTACCTAGTATGATCTCTGATACTACCTGGTGTTTCAAGTAGCGGCCACCCTCTTTAAATCGACCGCAAAATTCGGTTTCTTAACCTATCGCGCTACGAGTTTGTGCACCGTTGCCCACAGGTGGTGCATTGTTTCTATAAAATGTGCAAAGAGCGAACTTACCTGAGGGAAAAGTAAAGAAAGAAAAGGCTTATCTCCTATGGAAACGCAGCGAAGTCACCGGTCTTAAAACTACAGGGCGCCCTATTGATTGAAGACTGGTGGCGTCGCTGGGTTTCCGTGAGAGTTAAGACTTTTGTTTTTCTTTTTTACTTCTTTCTTAGGTAAGTTGGCTCTTTGTAAATTTTATAGGAAAAATGCACCACCTGTGGGCAACGCTGCACAGAATCGTAGCGCGATAGGTTCAGAAACCGAATTTTGCGGTTGATTTAAGGAGCCTCGCCGCTATTTGAGACACCTAATACTTTCCATGGAAGGCGGGAATAGTCGTTTGCCGAGTTTGAGCGCAATAAATATTCTCCCTCTCGCGTCTTACATCTTAGCCCAGAATAGTAACGAGAACTACTAGCTGGCGTGTAAAGGGAGATAGTTAATCGCCGTACATTGATAGTTTTATTGGCTTAGGCTAATATAAATATTTAGTCCAGAAACCCCCACCATATGCCGACTCGAGAGATGCAACTTTACGCTGACCATAGCAATGCAGCTTTTTTTTTTTTGCTTTAAAAAAATAAGATGTGTATTTCGATTATAAACACATAATAAACAACACGTATAGGACCCAGAAAGCATTGGTTTGCTAGTATGCGGTACCTTGCGTGCAATAGAATGTCTATACAATAATATCAAAACATACAGTAGTAGAAACGCAAGCCGTAGTATTAGAAAAAACATGCAAAAACAAAAATAACATCTATCAAGTGTTCTTGAGAGCAATTAAAATTGAACCTGAACTTAGATAGCGTCAAAGAATATAATAATAACAAAGCAGGCATTGGTGACGCTCAACAGCAAAACACAAAATATGAAAGAAAACGAATATCAAGATAATTAGATTCAAGTGGCGTAGATCCACTCACATGTTAAACTGAAGGCAGCTTTCTGTTTTTATATCAAAAGTTTCATTTAACCTACCTGCTGAAGCCTTTCCGGAAGCCTAATACGTAATATAAAAACAAACGTAATACAACCTTGTTTTGTTTTTTTCCTTTGTGAGGTTTTGTAAGCCTTCGGTATGAGAAATGTATCCGTGCACCTAAGTGTCTGTTTCTTTCTGAACAGTATTTTAAGATCCCATGACCCGAATGAAACATTAGAGAGTTTTAGGAATCTTTTTTCAGAGTCCGAGACGGCACGATGTGGGCCCTCCGGTACGAAGTGCGCATGCGCTACCGCAGGAGACTCGCGCATGCGCAGTTCGTACCGGAGGGCCGCATCGTACCGTACGGGATGTGCAAAGACGGTTCCCCTAAAACTCTCGACTTGTATATAACACCCTCGCTGCATCGGATATGAACGTTTTTAACACAAATGTTTTTTTTTTTTTAGCATTCAAGTTGTTTCTTCAGGAATGATTTGTAATATCAGTGTGTGTGCATCATTACCAAGGCATCTGCTGTTCATGAGCGCAAAAAAATAAACAAATGAAATGAGTCATTTGAATGAATGGTACAGACACTTTGTTAATATCACTTGATAGGGTAACTTTTCGGTAGTCAAAACTCTGAAAAGTCGCATGTTTTCATTATATTTTTTTTCCAGTGTTGGATAAGATACTCGACAAAGGTGTTCAAGATGAGTTACAAAAATGTTTGCTTTGTAAAGTATTAGAGTACTACTCAAGTTAATTTCTCTGCATAGTATCTTGAGTGGGCACAAATACTTAGAAACGTAGTTAAATTACTTTCGAGGATACTTCGCCATTGCGCAATTCGTATCGATTTCAGTGACGCCAGAATGATTCATTGGTAATCAACAGAAGCAACGAAACCGTAGTTTTATTCTATACAGAACGAGTAGTATCTCTGGTGCATCGTAGAAGAGAATATTTTTAATACGCTTAAAATCACATTCTGTGCTGGTTTTATACACGTTTGCAAGTCCGGTCTCAGGGCGCCGCCATCTTGGTCAGTTGGGGTGCGCTTGGCCACGGCCGTGATTCGATTACGACGCCTTAGCAAGGCTTCGAATCGGATTATGGACACGTCCAAACGCACCCCAATCAAACAAGATGGCGGCGTCCTAAACCGGACTTGCAAACGTGTAGATGCTTTGCAGCAGCTATGCGTGTGCGCCGCCATAACCGACCTAAAGTTTTTGGTTCCTCTTACTTTGATCACTTTGCTCCTTCATTACCAAAGCAGGACAGGTAATAGCCATTTTAGATTCGTCCCTGTCCTTCTCCCCAACATTGACCTTTGTGGAGGCTCGTGAAAGCCCGCTTCAGTGACTTGATACCTTGGTAAGGCAAAAGAAGGTCAACAATGGCGGCTGTAATCTGGCGCGTCTGCAAAGCGTCCATAATTCGAACCTTGAACGCATCGTTTTACTTAGAGCTATAGTCACTGTATCCGGAGCTCACGTTAATTGTGTTTGTGTGTATGTTTATACAACCTGAAGTTAGTCTGCCTCAACTGGCGCCTTGTCTCTCAGCTGTAGTTGAGAAATTTAGCCAGTGCATTATGTGATCCGCTAGCCAGGTGTCTTTAACGTGCACAACGCTGTAGTGATACACGACCGCAAGCCGGTATACAATGCTCATCCAGATCGAAACGGGGCAGGGGTGGGGATTGAGCCCAGGAGGATCCCTGGGTTCTGCAGCGCGAGCTTTCGCTCCACATGCTTTGAGCTGGTGTGCGCTAGCCGCACTCGACCACAGAATAAGTGAATAAAACGACACTGAGCGCGCCTTCCTCGGGTAGGTCACACAAACGCTGCAGGAGGGACGAGTAAACTGAAAGAGAAAAACACAAGCGGACACGGACAAGCACTGTTGTCTTTCGCGCGGTTGTCCTTTTCTTTATTTTTTTCCCCCAATAGCTCTAGGAGCGCGTTCAGAAGGGCACATAACCACACTAGTTTGGGAGGACTCTGCATTTGCATTTGAGAGGCAATCCGGCTTGTAGCTTGTTCTCTGCCTTGTTGCGATCTTTGTCCTCATGACCCAAGGTCGGGTTATCCCTGTTCCCCCACACACAGTGTCCTGGAGAGTGTCACACTGGCGAAAGAAAGTAGCATCCTTTCCCTAACGGTGTCAAGCCTTAAAAACACACACACACAAACAAACACACTTAGAAATATTTTGTGTTTTCTTCTTGTGTCCACTCCCCAGTTCCTTGTGTTTTTACTCTGTTTGCATTTTGAGTATACATATTTGGTTCTGGCTTATTTTCTGTGTCGTGTTCGGTTATTTCTGCTTCAAGCTTGCAATCAGTTCAACTTTGAGCACGGACCTGCCGGTTTCTGTTCCAATAAAATATTCCTGAGACAACTTTTTTTTTTCATATTGAAAAATATGTTTGAAATAAGGCGTACAAGATTTTGAGAAATGTAATTAAGACAAACTACCTAATACTCTCAATCAAATGTATTTGCAAGATACCGAAGTTACTACACAAAGTAATAGAAAAGCAGCATCTGGAGTAGAGTATTTGAGATAGGCACAAGCCTGATTTTTACCTATACGTAAATCGTTTCATAGACATGAAATAACAGAGAAA
This sequence comes from Ixodes ricinus, assembly GCA_037355805.1. Classification (NCBI taxonomy): domain Eukaryota; kingdom Metazoa; phylum Arthropoda; class Arachnida; order Ixodida; family Ixodidae; genus Ixodes; species Ixodes ricinus. Next base: position 55,542 of record JAZHYW010014764.1, read on the forward strand.
TCGATTATCTTGCTCGTCACTAGTGTAAACTACGCGCGTGCGATACGGTGGTTTGTGGTGTTAATGCATGACTGTTTTATCTTCATTTTTATGGTCTTGGCCAAGCAAGTATTTATTGTGCGGTCACGATGTTGAATAAAAATTCAGTTGAGAGTCAGCGCTGTGTATGCGTCCTTCTGCTCCTCGTCCCCCGTCGTTTGCGCTGTTTTTAAACTTTTAAAGATGTCACACCAACTATCCCAATCTTCAACCTTAGCGATATGATGTATTTGGTCAAGTTTCTACAATTTATATACTACTATATGTATTATAAGACTCTGGCCTAATGGAGGATGAAGTCGGCTACCGCATCATAAGTTGTTTTTTCGCAGACAAGCATTCGCTACATTCGCTCCTTTAATAAAAAGGGGGAAACAAATCCTCTTCTTTATTTTTGTAAGATATAAACATATAATAATTCCATAAGCTACTTTTAGTAAGAGATACCCCTATTTAGTTTTACCATTCTAATACGGTAAGTACATACAGCCTTTACCAGTACGTGAGCTACGATACCCGGAACTCTACAGTCGAGCCCATCGGCGCGCAGGCGCAGTAGCGGCTTCTTCGTTGCGGAGGGCTTAGCGGAGGAGGAAACACGGTCTACGAAAACTCCCTAGTGAGCAGACCCCGTAGACAGGCTTTTCCCCAGAGTGTTTAAACGCTCCCTAAGCGCAGCCCGGAAAAACCGGCACAAATTACCGAAACCAAAGTCAAACACCCTGCTTAGAGTCGAAAGAAAAAATGTGACGTCACAGCTTCCCTCAGCTTAGTGCTCGTGATTCCCTCTTTCCCTCAATTGCGTGCAGAGCCACGGGTATACCATTCGTTTCTTGTTTCAAAAAAATTCGAGAAAGCTACACTAATGCGGTTTTCCCAGGTTAGTTATACGCCCAGGGAAACATAACAGAAGGGGATAATCGTCACGATAAGTAGCGTAATGAATCAAAATTTGTTAATTAACTTTTTAGTGAGTGAAAATAGACATATGGACTCAATTAGAAACTTGCCGAGCGTCTTCGGAAACCACTATATAAAATTTTTAGAAAGAATTTGAGCACGTGTGAAGCGCAGTGGTGCGCTAAAGTTACCACCCGTACAACAAGCACAAGGCTGCGGCTACAACATGAGACACAATAACTGCGCATGCGCGTGATCGCACCGGTCGCCTTGCTCCTGCTGCACGCGTAGTAACTTTAACGCTCCACCGTTCTCCCACGTGCTCCAAGTCTAATATGACTGGTTTAGTGGTTTTTGATGACGGTGACCAAGTTTTTAATTAGAACCATTTTTATTTTCAATATATAAAAAAGTTAATTAACATATTCTAGTTCATTAGCGAACTGATCGTTACGTTTAGCAATCTTAAGCAAGATTGCTTATTCTAGTTCCTCTGGCCGTATAACTGACCTATACGAACCGCATTAGTGTAGCTTTCGCGGCGTTTTTTAAACAAATCTGTTAAGCTTAAAAGGAAACGCTTTGTATGTGGTGAATGCAACCCCACTGAAGTTCATCTCTGAGTCTGAGTTCATGGCATAGGTCGTCTCGCGGGCGTGTTTTCTGGCCTCCGATTGTGGATTACATAACTTTAATTCACAATTCCCAAAAACGTATATCTATAGGTAAAAGAGAAGTAATGAAGTGCATCCAAAAAGATATTGAAATATGTCATTATCAGTCGCGTGCTGCTAAAATAGATGTCTCACAGCCAGCGAACACAAGATCGGGCTTAAAGAACCAAGTCACCAGATTCGGAAAAAAGGGATCGTCGTGAAGACTAAGCACCTCGTCTCACACGCAGCCACCGGATCGTCCGTCCGCCACAAAGTTGCCAGTTGATCCCCCGAAACGATATACGCACCATCTCGGACGAGAAAGAAATATATATCCGCGCAAAATCCGTCCGCACTAACCGAAATTCGCTGCACACGCAACCCCAAAGGACCTGCCACGCAGCGACAGCGCGAAGGAACGCGCTCCGTTTCCCACCCTCGCACCCATTAGTAATGGTAATGGCCGCGAGATGGCGCTGACGCAAGAGAAAAAAGGGTAGCGGCAAGTAAGGGGTTTTGGTAGCCGAGGGGAGAAGCGCGGTTATTACCACCGCCTCCTAGCTCGAAATCGGAGTCTCTCGCCCCCAGGGGGGGCATACGCGGGGACAGCTGACATAATGAAGCTAGCCTCCTCTTCCCCTCCCTGCTGCACTTTTCCTCTTTCCACTTTGGGCCATTAGCTCGAGCTCAGGACGGGACGACGAGAGCGCGCGTTGCTGAATTGACAGCTAAGCGAGCATCGGGTGGCTTTCGTCCTGTGTCTTTTGGGTCGGACTCGCAGTGTGGCTTCTGTCTGCATTGTTGATGAAAGAAAAGAATGATACGGGGGGGGAGAGAGAGAGAGAGAGAGAGAGAGAGATGAGTTATATCCCCTCAGGGTATCGTCCGATGACAATGTTTCGCTGGTCCGCACTCGGATGGAGTGGCAGAAGAGTCGGGGGTGAGGAGATGCTGGTCAGATGAGATGAATTGGGAGACGTTCTGCCGGGGATAGGGTATGTAGGGACGACCAGCTTTAGCATTGGGTTTTGTTGGACTACTCGGAGGCTCCAGAAGGTGGCAGTGGAGAAGGAAATGATGGGGATGGATGAATGGAACAGAAGTGTGTCCGGGTGTCCGGAGCTTCCAGTCTCCTGGCGTTGATGAATCGAGTCTGTTCCATCGATGCATGGGGCTGGGGACGTGGATATGTTCTGTAGTTCTATATAATGCGATGGACTTCCGGCATCCGACGCCCATGGTAGTAGCATTAACGACCTTCCACTATAGTCTGTTCCAGCATAACATGGCAGACGTGGAAAGTGAGCCGACAACGTCCCTCACTCTAGGCAGTCGACCACTAAAAACATGAAGTTATATATTGATAGCTCTGGAGGCATACATAAGTCTAAGATGCCACATGGTGTTTATAAAGTATAATTAATCCGCCTGAGTACGTATAGGTGTATAGGCATTTCTATTTCTTACAGATACCAATCCCGTCGCATACAACAGTGCGTGCTTTGCGTAAGCCACTACGCCCTTTGTTAGAGTTGGTCGGAGTATGTTGCGATAACTTTTGTTCGTGAATTGACTTTTTCTGCGGTGTTGGGTTAAAGCCAAAAACTATTACAGTGCTACCAAAACTAGGGCTGACCAAAACGAAAACATAGACCACACTTGTCTTTAAACAGAAAGCTTTACTATTAGCGAGCAAGAGTGTGTGCTATCTTTGCCCGAACATAAGCGGCGAGTAAACACGGAGGCAGTGGAAGCGTGGTGAGATGAAACTAATTAAAACAGAAAACAACAAAATCGATCGAACTTTGGCGATGGAAAGACTATGACTTTAATTACCTTGTGTAAGCAGGGGGGGGAGGGGTGTCTGCTCTTGATCAGGAGCAGCACCTAATAATGGGCGGTTCCGTCCCCACGCGTGAAAACTTGTAATTAAAATTCCGTTCCCTAGCTTTTTGTTTTGTTTTTGTTCCTGAGTTTCTGATTGCAGCCCTAATTCCATAGCGCCATCTTGTGGTAGCAGCTTAATAACCGTATAAACTTCGCCGTGCTGCTACGTACCAAAAAAAAAAAAACTACTTTCCGTGCTCATTATTGAAAGAAAGAGCGAGCTCTCTATTAAATTTAAAATGTCGGCATTCTTCAGAATCTCGTTCGAGTGAAAGTCTGAGAAGGTTCCAGCGTCGGGGGAGATTCCTTAGCGGTGCGTGCTCGGTTTGAATGACTTGGAGGCTATGCACGGAACTTTGAGACTCTACGATATTTCTGTACATTATCAAAGAGACTTCGAGACATTCATGAAATGAATGTCTAATGGCTTCGCGTCGGTATGTGTTTTTTTTTTTTAAGTGTACTTTGTGATGCATTTTACCGGGACCAAGTTAGCGACAACAAGAACGACAGTATGCAAATATGTTCCCTCGATATTTAGGAGGAAAGGACAACCGAGGCGAAAGATTGAAACGTGACACCCCTGTCGTAAAAACTCCTTAATAGTTATATCAGTAAACATCAATTGTTTATTAGAATTTATGCACCGTTATTTGTCGCGGGTTTCTTGACGGCTAGGTGTTCTTAAGGTTTCCAGATGCCGGCTGCGGCTAAGCAATTTGGTTATTCTACAATTTAAATTCAATTACACCTTTTTGGAACAGTGTTCTGACTCACCAATAAATGGGTTAGGGAAGTTGCAAGCCACGACCTAAGGGGGATTCTTGAGTTCTAGAGGTGTTAAGCATGTACCATCAGTTATCGCCACATCGGTTGTCAGTGGATATATATTTCTTCGTGAAGCGTCTGAGACAATGTCAGACTCTAAAATCGTGCGAATTTGGTGCGCGTAGGTCTCCGACTTAAAAGGTTTCACATCGATGTTCGGTACCGACCACGTAGTACCGTGCGAGTGTCATCCATGAAACATTGTCCTAAATAACGCGAGTGAAACAGAGACTAAGAAGAAACGTCCAAAAATTCGTTCGTATATTTGTGACTTTTAGCATTGCGTACACGAGCAAACGCAAGCACTGTGCGTTTGCGTTCGGGGTTGCGTGTTCACGCTGCGCGGGAGCCCAGTCTGCGTCTCGGATTTTTCGCACTGCGACGACCCGCATGCGCAGCGTGGAGCACGTAACGCTAAGACAAGCGCACGGTGCTTGCGTTTGTTCCTCTACGCAACACTAAAACTCTCCATTGTTTGTCTCTTCTCTTTAGTGCCTGTCCTACTTGCTGTAAGCCGACCGTGCCGTATGCGGATAAGAGCTCGCTTAGCATCACAATTTGCCAAACAGTTATTTCGTGAAGTACAGTGTGCGACAAAGTTAGAGGGACGACCGGTTGCAGTTTTTTTCTTTCAGTTACTCTCTTATGGCAGTACTCTTGTCACGAAACAACTATATAGTTGAATGAAATGTACTTATCTTGGTCGTCAACTCAAATGTCCGTCACTCTAAGATTACCACAGACCAAGAGCTAATGTCCTGTGTGTGAGTCACACATGTGCCCATTACTGAAAAAAAAAAACTAATAACGATTCGTTATTTGTTCGAAAAGGAACAAAGTACACTACTCGTTACTGAGATTGAAATGGAACGGGTTACTTCACCTCAAAAGTAACAATTTATTTTCTCGTAGTTACTTTCAATGTGCAGTTTATCAGCGGCGGTAGCCGTATTTCCTTACTATTCACGCATGGTTACTGATGCCTAGCTTGTTGACTCATTCCCGAGCATTTCTTGTTGACTTTCTTTTAACCCTTTTTTTTTTTACCCTGTCAGTTAGAGGCGCGAGTTAGAGTGAAAACCCAATGGGATAACCGTGTTCTACACGTTCCTCTCCGGACGTAACTAAATACTGTTACGCCTTACTCAATCAAAAAGCAGCGAAAATACGTTACTCGTTCCTTCTCTCAGAAAGTAACTAAGCCGTCACTTCCTTACCGGAAAAAAGTAACATAACGCGTTATGTACAGATCTGATTTGAGCTAGACTCTTTAAGCTTACCTGGTAGAACTCAGATCTCGCCGGTCAAACTGTCTCGCCCTAAGGTTGTCCACGTTGTGGAGCTCACAAAGTCACTCGTTGTCCCTGGTGTTCCCCTTCTTCCAGAAAGGCCGTGCGTGCGGCACTGGTCGTTCGAGCAAGGGACACGGTTCCAACTGGTCGGCTTCGAAGACCGGACGGTGCCCACGTGGGCGACCAGGACTCGTGCCTGCGGCTGTGCGCGACCGAGACCAACTTCGTGTGCCGTTCGACCCGCTACGAGGCGTCCAAGGAGCGCTGCGTCCTCAGCAAGCACGACCGGAGGACGGCCGCCGAGTCCTTCAAGAAGACCGGTGCCTCGTCCGACCTCTGCTGTACAGCGAGAACCAATTGGCGTCTCCGGTGAGTGAACCTCCGGAAAAGGATTGTCGTTCTTAATTAAGACGCCGCCCTCCCACGCATACAGCGCACAAAGGACGCAGAAGTTTCTCCCCGGACAGGATGATAAGGTTATCCGCGAGACTACGCCTCACGCATAGTCGAAGCATGTTTGGTTCAGGCGCATGTGTTGCTTCGAGCGTTTGTTCGAGACGAGTTCTTCGATGACCAACGCTTGAAGGAACGCGCTTTAGCCAGTGTCTGCAGATTGTCTCTGGCACATCTGGCGCGTTTGTATTCGCGGTGCAGTACCGTGGCGGTCGCGGAAGGCCGGTTCGCACGCGTTGTGTTCGGGCACGTTCACGACCGCTTTGTACCTGCTTCAGTGACGAAGCTACGGTTGCTATGTAGAACCAGTCTGCGCTGCGGCGCGACGGTTGGCGTCCTGCCATAGCTGCGGACTGTCTATGCGCATTTTGTTTCTTAGGTCTATCCGTGTTGTCAGCCATCCTCGTTCACCGAGCTCTCCTCGCGCCCGTAGATGGGTGCGATTGGTTTTCCAGTGCTTTGCGAAAAGTCGACTCTCCAAACGTCTTAAGGCACGTTTACACTTGCAGCCGAATAGGACCGGCAGAGACGAGACCGGTTTTAAGCCTCTTGCGATAGCTCAGGACCTGCTCCGCAGCAGCGCATCAGGTCCTACGCCGTTGCAAGAGGCTTAAAAACCGGTCTTTTCTCGGTCAGTCTTACTCAGTTGCAAGTGTGTGAATGGGCCTTTATAGTGACCAGAGCAACGTTAAAGGAACCGCGAGGGGCCTGTTGGCGACGGCAGGAGTCAGGACAGGGACAGCGATTTTAGGCAGAACACGGCCCGCAAATGAAAACATCTCATCGAGACATTTTGCGAATATTGAATACACAACAAAAACGTGATCTGAAATTTGTCTTCTTTGTTAATCAATTAATAACGTACAACACGCAGTAACGAGAGTTTCGGTGTTTACTGTAGTATCACCTCTGGGGTCTCGGAGCGCGTATCCGAAGTCATGATCTCACCCATGCGCCTTTGTGAGGCCGTCACACTGCGGATGTGCATATGCCTGCGCTTTGCCTCGGCGCACCACGAATAATCCACCGGAACGATGGTGCTGATCATCCGCCTTTATTTCGAAATGCTGAGGTGTAGATTTCTAAACCTGAGTGCGTAGGTCTTTTTTTTTGTTGTATATTCTGACGTCTTGCTCATATCCGTACTTTTTTCTTTTTCTTCATTTTAATGCGTAGCATTTATAGTACGCAGCGTGTAGCGCTTTCTTGTTCACGCGCGGAATGCAGCCTCGATGGTGACGTCACGCTCGCGGCGTCAGGGTGTTCAGAACAGTGTGTCTGACCGTTGAGTCTGGAGTTACTACGAGTCCTAAAATA
>JAZHYW010014767.1:0-11729 GCA_037355805.1 Ixodes ricinus
TCTCCATCGCCAACAGACAAGAAGGCTGTGCGAAGATTCCTTGGACTTTTTGCCTACTATCGTCGCTTCGTTTGGGATTTCGCAAGGATTTCGGCACCGCTTACAAACCTCAAGAAGGAGGCCGAGAAGTTCGAATGGGCCGAGGAGCAGCAGCAAGCATTCAACGAGCTGAAAGGAAGACTCTAGACTCCTCCTGTCTTTGGGCACTTTGATCAGGATGCGGAAACCGAGATTCACATGGACGATAGTAATGCAGGACTTGGAGCGGTACTAGTTCAAGTGCAAGAAGGCACCGAGCGAGTCATATCTCCTATGCTAGTCGAACGCCGTCCAAATCGGAGAGAAATTACTCTACGACTGAAAAAGAATGTTTTGCGGTCGTCTGGGCAATCACGAAGTTCCGCCCGTACCTGTAAGGGAGCCCGTTCCGCGTAGTCACAGACCATAACTCGTACTGCTGGCTTGCGAACCTCAGGACCCTTCAGGACGCCTCGCTCGATGGAGTCTCCGGCTACAAGAGGTCAACATGACTGTAGTGTACAAGCCAGGCCGCAAGCACAGCGACGTCGACTGCCTGTCCAGGGCCCCTGTCGAGACACCTTCCGTCAGCAGCACCGACAACGACGACGAGTGCTTCATAGGGGCAATGACCACCGGCGACCTGGCACGACGTCAACGAGACGATCCTGAGCTGCGCGTATTAATTGAGCACCTGGAAGGGCGCAGGAGTACCGTGCCTCGTGTTTTCTCATGAGTCCTGCCGACCTTCGCCATTCGACAAGGTGTACTCTACAAAGATAACTTCGGAGACAACAACTTGCCGTGGCTGCTGGTAATCCCGACCGACCTTCGAGGGGAGATCTTTCAAGCCTGCCATGACGACCCGACATCCGGACACCTTGGTTACAGTCGGACGCTGGCCTGTATTCGCGAAAAGTATTACTGGCCCAAGCTCCCGAAAACCGTCCACCTCTACACCCGTGAAGTCGCCAAGTTGAAGTTCAGAACTTCGGGAGCGCCGTGCCGGAGGATGATGGACTCGATGAAGAATTTGGCGACTTCAACAGGAGTCCCTCAACGAAGGGCTTTCGTCTCTGCGTACCGCAGCGAGATAATCTGTGGCGACGATTATCCAACGGTTTCCCACGGTCGACGGCGGAAAAGGACCAAGTAGATCCAATCCGATCTGCTGGAACGGTGCAGTTGGTGGGGAATTGGCTGCAGGAAACCTGCCGGCTTCGTCGGCGGTTTCTTGCGTCGCTGGCACTTGTGACAATATGGCGGTTGCTCTCAGGGTGTAGAGGGGATGGGGATGATTGGAAACTCAAAAACAGCTCGGACGGCGTGTTTTTTTGTGTTTTTTTTCGCTGCCAAATAACCTCTCGGGCTTTGAGGGAGTTGTCGAGCGGTCTAGCTTGCATTATCCCTTGCGTCGCTCTCCAAATATGCAACACAAGATATATGCCTACCATCGCATCGTATAAAACTACAACTTCTAACAGTTCATTCATAGCACGAACCACACATTCATGAAACCACTTTCCAGCATCTATGGCAACTTTGTCTGATGACGACGCCTTTATAACTGCCCTAACTATATCACTATTTTAGTGTTTTCTTAACAGCTCAATATTTGCGTTCATAGCATTTGTCGTTCATTTTTCTTTTCTTTAACGGGTATATGTTATGTGGTTTTGTTTGGGTTTTTCTGCATTGTGTGTAAACCGGGAACACATCTGTCCCGGTTGTGTTTCAGCGCATATAATAATATGCTTTTTGCATAAACCCTGTCATTTCTCGGTAGCCTCCTCTGCTTTCTCTGGCAACCGGCCACCACGAAGCTGTATACCTCTGCAAATACCATGGGCATCAACAGCTTGAAAAAGAAAGACGTGGCGAATCCTGAGCATATTAGAGAGTTTTAGGGAATCGTTTTTGCACATCCGATACGTTGCGATATGCTGTCCGGTACGCACTGCGCACGTGCGAGTTTTCTGCGGTAGCGCGTGGACAGTTCGTACCGGAGGGCCCATCGTGCCGTATAGGATGTGCGAAGAGAGGGATTTTTAGAGAACCGTTTTTGCACGTCCGATACGTTGCGATATGCTGTCCGGTACGCACTGCGCACGTGCGAGTTTTCTGCGGTAGCGCGTGGACAGTTCGTACCGGAGGGCCCATCGTGCCGTATAGGATGTGCGAAAGAGGGATTTTTAGGGAACCGTTTTTGCACGTCCGATACGTTGCGATATGCTGTCCGGTACGCACTGCGCACGTGCGAGTTTTCTGCGGTAGCGCGTGGACAGTTCGTACCGGAGGAGCCCATCGTGCCGTATAGGATGTGCGAAGAGAGGGATTTTAGGGAGCCGTTTTTGCACGTCCGATACGTTGCGATATGCTGTCCGGTACGCACTGCGCACGTGCGAGTTTTCTGCGGTAGCGCGTGGACAGTTCGTACCGGAGGGGCCCATCGTGCCGTATAGGATGTGCGAAAGAGGGATTTTTAGGGAACCGTTTTTGCACGTCCGATACGTTGCGATATGCTGTCCGGTACGCACTGCGCACGTGCGAGTTTTCTGCGGCAGCGCGTGGACAGTTCGTACCGGAGGGCCCATCGTGCGCGTATAGGATGTGCGAAAAGAGGATTTTAGGGAACCGTTTTGACGTCCGATACGTTGCGATATGCTGTCCGGTACGCACTGCGCACGTGCGGAGTTTTCTGCGGTAGCGCGTGGACAGTTCGTACCGGAGGGCCGACGTGCCTATAGGATGTGCGAAAGAGGGATTTTGAAACTGTGTTTTGCACGTCCGATACGCTGCGATATGCTGTCCGGTACGCACTGCGCACGTGCGAGTTTTCTGCGGTAGCGCGTGGACAGTTCGTACCGGAGGGCCCATCGTGCCGTATAGGATGTGAGAAGAGAGGATTTTTAGGGAACCGTTTTTGCACGTCCGATACGTTGCGATATGCTGTCCGGTACGCACTGCGCACGTGCGGGTTTTCTGTGGTAGCGCGTGGACAGTTCGTACCGGAGGGCCCATCGTGCCGTATAGGATGTGCGAAAAGAGGATTTTAGGGAACCGTTTTTGCACGTCCGATACGTTGCGATATGCTGTCCGGTACGCACTGCGCACGTGCGAGTTTTCCTGCGGTAGCGCGTGGACAGTTCGTACCGGAGGGCCCATCGTGCCTTATAGGATGTGCGAAAAAGAGGGATTTTTAGGGAACCGTTTTTGCACGTCCGATACGTTGCGATATGCTGTCCGGTACGCACTGCGCATGTGCGAGTCTTCTGCGGTAGCGCATGCGCAGTGCGTACCGGAGGGCCCATCGTGCCGTATAGGATGTGCGAAAGAGGATTTTGGGAACCGTTTCTGCACGTCCGATACGTTGCGATATGCTGTCCTTCGCACGGTGCGGTTTTCTGCCGTAGCGCGTGGACAGTTCGTACCGGACGCCCTGTGCCGTATAGGATGTGCGAAAAGAGATTTTTAGGAACCGTTTTGCGTCATACGTTGCGATATGCTGTCCGGTACGCACTGCGCACGTGCGAGTTTTCTGCCGTAGCGCGTGTGACAGTTCGTACCGGACGGCCCATCGTGCCGTATAGGATGTGCGAAAGAGAGGATTTTTAGGGAACCGTTTTTGCACGTCCGATACGTTGCGATATGCTGTCCGGTACGCACTGCGCATGTGCGAGTCTTCTGCGGTAGCGCATGCGCAGTGCGTACCGGAGGGCCGACCGTACCGTGTCGGACGTGCAAAAACGGTTTCCTAAAACTCCTTAATGGTTCCCTAAAACTCTCCAGTATTATCGCTCCTTAGCCAATCAGGTTGCGGCATCGGCCGATAAGAACGTTCAAGGACCTATCACGCAGCGCATAGCGCAAACATAAAGAGCCGCGCCCTGCGGTTCTTTTTAAGCTATTAGTAACGTTATAGGGTGTGCGGAGGTAAACAAAAACAAATAATGGCCGATCTTCCAGTGAGAAGTATGTTACTTCGGTTGGCTATTGTTTTTGTTTGTTTTTTTAGGATCCTAAGAGAGTAGGGCATACTTCAAAAGTCTCACCGCAGAGGACTAACTGCGGTACTTCCGTATATTTACTTATACGGGATCCCTTCCTGTTCTCTTGGTGGAAGAGAAAGAGAACTTCTTCCTCGAGGAAATTACAAATCTGCCGGAGGTATCGTGGGCGCATCTTCACGACTATACTTACTCGACTTGCCTGGTTCATATACCTGAGAACGTTTTAAATCCTACAAATTCCTAAACGCGTTCAACTACATCGTGAACGGCGAGGCATCGGCGGTGGGCACCTATACGTCCCCCAGGCGTCGAAGATACGCGCCGAGCTTCCCCTCAAGGGGTCGCGGAGCCGGGTCTAGCTTTTAGCAGACAATCTTCCCAAAGGTTTGACTGTGCTTCCTTTAGTGCGACGTGACTCTGTGTAACATACGATGTTCTAGTATCATGACTCGTTTGCTTTGGTGTCCAAGCTTTATATCCCGGATCACCGCATGTATTGCATTTGTACGTGCCGTACCATGGCCCATCGTTGTACGGAGATGGTTGGTCGAGGCGCCACTTCGCCGGTGTAGGACGCTGATCCAAATACACCGCCGGAAATACTGCGGTATTCATTAATGCCTAGGCCGAAAGCACTACCGTAGTAGTTTCGGAGTAAGCGAAAACATACACGATATTTTTTTTTTTTTGAGTATCTTAAGATTGCTATTTAAGCGGCGAAGTCACTAACCACTACTCCGCAAACAGCGACCGACGACTGAAACAAGTAACGTACTGCCCGTCGCCGAGTGTTTCTCTTTGTATAAATGTGAGATGAAATGACTGAAAAACGCGTTTTGTGTCGTGTTTGTGCTAAGGCTAAAAATGGAGCATGGAATTTCCAGTGGCAATCAGTTCATCGAAAGACATTTCATTGACAGATGCTTTTGTCGACAGTACTACAATTTTTATTAAAAAATTGTCTAACCGAAACAAGTCTGTTCGTCTTATCGACAAAACCTGCAACGTTTCATCAACCATTTTATTATCTTTTTTTTTCAAATGATCGCTTGCCGAATTTTGTGGGTTTTGACTGTTTGCCATAAGATTGAGCCTGACATTATATTACTTGCCGAGCGTGGCGAAGTGAAGGGTAACCGCGCAGAGCGCAGCCTGTGGTCTTAGTTCGGCACCTCAGAGATGCAACCCACGGCCACAAGAACCCCCAATCACAGGCATAACTACGCCAACCAGATCTCCTGCGGCAACAAGCGAAGCGAAGCCACCTACACGTTGCGGGAGCATGTGGTTCACGAAGAAGGTTTCCACGAAACAACAGCGCTGACGAAACGGGTGCTTGTCAAACGTGTTTTCATAAAACGATACGAACCCCCGTCACCCAAACCACGGCCGCTCGATCGCAAGAATGTCATTGGCTGTATCTCGCCTTTGAACTGTTTGAACCACCGCACTGCCGTCTGTATAATTGCACCAGAGCTCTAGAAACCTTTCTGCTTTTGCATTGGCTATTGGCGAGGTACGCGACCAAACGCGTCGCTTTATTGGCCTTCCAGGAATTGGCCAAGCGCTCACTGTGACGTCTTGAGTCGGACTATTTCTGCTCTTGTCGACGCAAGTAAGAGGAAAGTCAGGCTTTAAACACTTACGGTGCTGATTTAGAAACATGACGGCTAGGCTTCCACGACACCTTTTACGCACCATCAAACTTGTCGTTCGCTTCCAATAGACCATTTGCTATTGGCGAGGAGATCGAACTATAGGGGGCGCTGCGTTCACCAAAACAAATACCGCCTGCGTGGAAAACAACTCCGGCGTTCCGGTGTGCTGCCGCTGGCTGCCGTGTTGTTGCCGCGTTCCCTGCAGGTTTGTTAGAATATAGTACGCCCTTGTTGCGTACCGCAGTGCTCAGCGCATGCTTTAGAGCTTGGAATCAGTTTTCATCGCTTTCCTGCCGAAAAAAAAAACTCAAATCGCAGTGGATAAGTAAGAGTAGGGAAGAAGTTGACTGTGCACGACGTGGTGTGTGGTCGTCACTTTTCAAGCGATGCCTTCCAAGCAAACTACGCTAATGGACGAGGCATGTACGCGCGTAAATCACGCTTGCATCGGCATCGGTTCAAACGGTACATTGTATTTTAGAGGCAGTAAATATTCTGCCGGCAACCGGCACAGCAAACCGAGCAAAAAAAAATTTCCGCTAGTTGTTTTTATTGGGTTTCGTGCAAAAGGAATAGTCAAAACGGGCACCCCTAGTTGTGTGAGTAGCTCAGTGGAAAGGTGCCCGTTTCACGTGCCGTAAATTCAAATCAAAGTAGGCAACTTTTTTTTTTTTCGTGAAACATTTGGCGATTTTTATTTATTTCTTTATAAGAATAATCATTGTCCTCCGAAACTCCCGGCAATCTTTTTTTTTTTTTCCCGAGTGGTTGTGTTGGCAGCCGGCAAAATATCCCCAACCTATTTCATAACAATGCACAAGAGGAGGTTCTTGATAAGCAACGCCGTTCCGTCGGAGAATCTTCCGAAGGGATCACACGACCGGGTCGTGAGGCTTCGGAAGCCACCGAGAGGTACTGCTATCATTTGGTCACTATTTTAATCCAGGCTAGTTTTTACACTGGAACATATTAGGTAGCAGTATCAGTTCGATATTGTGATATTTAAGCAATTGTGGTAATCATTTTGCGATTCCTATAATTTCGATTGAGCAATGCAAATGTGTGTATGACCAAGTCCTCGTCGTGCAGAACTCATTGATGTTTCATCCTGAACCGTGCACCTTTGAATAACCGATAAATTAAATTGAAAAAAATAACTTGTAACGTTTAATTCCACATCCTACATTATAATTTTCACCAGTGTGTTCTGTATTTTGGCATTTCAAGAAAAACGTAATGTAATGACTATTTTGGTTGATGTTTTGGTGAAAATTTCTCCGGGGCGATGCTGCGCTCGATTACATGATCACATTTCAGCCCGTCCTCGCCTTCAACGAGACACCTCTTGCTCTCGCCGATGTGGCTGATGATCGTTGCAAGGGACAGGGACACTGAAAATCAATGCGTGTGTTTCGTGAATACGGTTTCTCCAACCTAGGAAGCGCACAAACATCGCCGCACCGCGTCAGTCACGCACGACCTGGCGCGCGCAGCCGGAGCGACGCGGCCGATCGCGAGCGCCTACACGTGGGTTGGTTTTTGCTTCCAACGAGAATGCGGCGACATTTAAAGCAAGGTGAGACAAGCAGGGACTATGCTACCCATACGCAGATGCTTTTCGAGCAGATTAATATTATCCACATACCTTTCACGAGCCTCAAGTCCTCGTCTTCCGTGGCTGAACGAATACTAGCGGCGGGATTGTTATTCCCGCACAATAGTTCCGACGGCGGCCGCTAGCCAGCGCCACCGTTCGATCTCCTCCCCAATATCACCAAGTGCCCCGGCCCGCGCTGAAAGAATCATGGGAACGGTGTTCCTCCAGCTCTCTTAGTCAACGGTAATTTCGACCCTATCCCTGGTTACACAGGTTGTGAACGCAATTGAGTCACCCTGAACAAGCACCTGATATACCCCAGTGACCTGTCATATCACTTTTAAAATTCCTCCTCAATGTGAGCGTTTTTGATACTGTTCATGCTGTCCACACTTCAACCTGGATGGGCTGCAGAAATCTCTTACATTATTATCATGCTTATCATGCTGATATTAAGTTAGAAACGCTAAAAATGCTATAAACCAGCCCCGTGGACTCGAGCTAAATCCTGGTTTTTGTTGTAGTGAATTATCGGCTTTTAAGCAATTCCTGCTCAAACAACAATCACGAGAATGATAATATTGTAAGAGATTTCTGCAGCTCAGCCAGATTGAAAGGTGGATCGCATGCGCAGTATCAAAAATGCTGCCGTTGACGAGCAATTTTAAAAGTGATATGACAGGTCACTGGGGTATATCAGGCGCTTGTTCAGGGTGACTCCGAATTACGCTCCAAACCTGTGTAACCATGGAGTTGGTCGTAAATTAGCGATCACTAGGGAGCTGAAGGAACACCGTTCCCATGATTCCTTAAGTGCGGCCGGGGCGCTTGGGAGTGCTGCAAATGGTCTATTATCCTGGTCGTGATGTCAGGGATAGAAGCATAAGGGGGCGCCACAGAAACATCTCATCGCCAATAGCGGTAGGTGTACCGAGCGCTCCGCGTTCTTGGGTGGTTCCACGGGCCGTCGCTTCATGACGACAAAGTGGCGCTGTGGCCGGCGTCCCGGTAAAGCTCCCCAATGCGTTTGTGTTTGTCTTCCAAGTAGCGTCAAGTACGCCAGTGCACGCGGCCCGTGTCTCGAGTGCCCTTAAAAGCAAATGGCGGTGCAGCACTGAAATGATCGGTTTGTGGAGGCGAATGGTGGTGGAACACCGCTCGTGGCACGTGTCTTGAGTCTTCCCACAACAATTGTTGGCGGTACTGTTAAGCGTGAATTTTATCGAGGACTTTAGGTCCCGGTAAAGTCACTTGATAAAATTTACACTTGGCGTTTCTTACAAGTACCACCAACCATTGTTTTGGGAACGCGCAAGACACGTGTCACTGAGCGTATTATCCGCCGTTATTTGCTTCCAAGAGTCGTCCAAGAGCCACACGAGACACAAACCTCGTGCACTGGAGCACCTCACGCCACTCGTAAACCGAATACCGACACATCAAGGGGCTTTAGGTCCCTGTAGATTTCTGCCAAAGGGGAGCGGCGTGAAGCGTCCCTTCGGTATTTGTTGTGCCATAGCCTCCCTTTACACTGACAAAGCCTGGCAGATCGCCCCGAGAAGCGGCCGCCGAAATGAAAAAGGTGGAGCGGCAGACGACGGATGAGAGGAGAGCCACGTGACTGGCGCCCCGCTGCGGCGAGACGCCAAAACACACTTCTCCCAGCGAGCAAGTGTGTTTGGGGTCCCCGCCTCTGCAAAAGCTGTGCGCTGACGTCCAGTTTTCCCGAGAAATGGCTCCTTGATGCTCTCTGCTACCAGACGTGCGTTTACATTTCCTTGTTTCAACCGACGTCCTAATTATTTGTTATTATGAGTTTCTGGTGTTTTTTCCTTATTACTTGTATTTTTATATTAAAAACGTTTTCTTATTCACCAACATCTTAACTGATGATCGACCTGTTCAGAACAAAGGAAGAAGAATACTGATGCAAACCTTATTTGTTTATTTAATGATCACTTTATTGCTGCCAACTATGCTTTTGCTCAACGTTACTCGATCAAATCAGTTGGCAAACTAGCACGGAGAATGCGATCCCTTCTCGTACCCCTTCGCCGAGCTAATGGCGCATTCACACTGGAAGCGGATCCGCGTTCGCGAAGCGGTTGTGGATGCGGTCCGCGAGCGACCCCGTTCAAACACATCAAGAGGCGGTTGGCGGTTTCTCGCCGATCACGCGTTGATCTTTTGAGACTTGTGTTTGGCAACCCTGTTTTAGCAATCCGAAATCCACTTTAATCCACGATCCAAAGCCAAAATCTTGCTATGTTGGCACTTTCAAGATATTTCTTCGGGATGTTCGCATGTATCAAGCAGACTTGTATGCGTAATCCGTTACAAGTAACGAAATTACTTGTAATCCCTTACATTTATCGGTAATTTTGTAACGGAATAATTACATATTTTCTAGAGTAATTTTAAAGTAATTCCCTTACATTTTTTACGTAACGGATTCCTTGTAATTCGTTACTTTTTTTCTGGACCAGCCCCCCCCCCCCCTCTCTAAAAAAAAGGTCGTTTTCATTTCGGTAAAGTTGAGCGCAGTAACACTGTCACGTGAATTGACCAGCGCAAAGGGAGGCTTGGCACTCTCCAGTTCCGCAAAGCCTTTTTTGCAACACCAAGCCCCTGAATCCATTTTTTTGAGACCCTAACAGCAAGGTCAAAAAATCCAAATAAACATTTTTACACAAAAAGCAAAAAAAGGGGGGGGGGGGACGAGTTATATCCGCTTTTAGTAGTGTCTTTGTTTTTCTTTATGATCGAAGGCGGGGAGAGGAGGACACCAAGTGATTGTATGACTCTTCGAGAAGCTCGAGGCGGTAAGTGCACACACAAGAATTAACAATGTCCTTCCCGGTTATAGTGACTAGGATCATTTTCATAATGTCACAACACGAGACAACGCTCCGTCTACCCTAAAATCCGCTAAAAGAGATGTGATAATATGTGAAGGTGTCATTGCCACAAGCATCCTCGTTCGTCGATGCACACTTATCATCTTTTCTTAGAAAAAAGGATGTTTTTTTTTCTGCTTCTTTCACCTTATTTGAACCTGTTTTAAAAGCTACTTACTTTTTTTGCAGCCCAACTTCTAGGGTTGGCCCCCTTTATTTGTGAATTCCAGTCAGGTTATCTGCATATCAGTTACCCTTTTTGTGAGTCAGCTTTTTACGAGCACTTCGAAAATGGTAATACTCTTCCTTTTTTCTTCTTCCTGTTTTTACCCCAGCAGGACGCATCTTATCTCAAGCAGATATTTTTACAAATAAAACATAATGGTGGCTGACGTAGACTTGATATTCTGGGCTTGAGGAGAAAGTGAAACTTGTGAGTGGGGCCTTAGCGCGGCTTACTTACTAGTCTGGCCTTCGCTGCCCGTGGCATCAGCGGACGTCTATCTGGAGAATACCGGAGTAAACTGCAATCGGTCCGTGCTCCGTGCGTTTTTGAACGGCACCAAGAAAGGTACATATGGCAATCGTGCGTTTACATTTCCTTGTTTTAGCCAACGTTCTAATTAATTGTTATTATTAGTGTCCTGTTGTTGCTTTTTCCCCGTTACTAATATTTAAATATTGGAAATTTTTCACCAACGTCTCCACCGAGGCTCTACCTGTTCAGAACCAAAGGAAGAAGAATATCGATGCAAACGTGATGTAATATTTAATTATCACCTTACTGTTACCAACTCTACTAAAACTCTCGAATATCAGGCAACGGCTGCAACGACGAAGCTTTGCTCTACCTTCGAGGTAAATAGTACTTCCACTGCTTCGAAGAAAAAAAATCGGTGAGTTTTTCTCCGCAGACGCTCAATGACCGGTGAGCTTTTCTCCGCATTCGCCCGTTTTGCGGTGAGCTTTTCTGCGGTGAGCTTATCTCCGGTGAGCTTTTCTCTGATGAGCTTTTCTTCGCCGCCCGCAGTCGACATATTGAGTAAGAAATAACACAAAATGTCTGACGAGACTTTCGAGAGTCAGCTGTTGCTCAAAATATTCAAGGTCAATAAATCGAACAGGTGACAACAAGAAAAACTTGAATAACATTCTTCCCTTTTTTTCTTAATTAAGGAAATATTGTTAAAAGTAACGCCACGAAAGTAACGGATTACTTTTGGGGGTAACGGTCACTTACTTTTATGGGAGGGTAATTGTAATTGTAATAAATTACAATTTAGCCTTGAGTAATTGTAAATGTAATTCCTTACTTTTTTCAGTAACGCCAGGCTGCGTAGCAAAAAAAGGCGATGGACCTGTGCAATTTGCCTGTTATTCCTGGACTAACGCTCCTACTCTGCAGTCTGCCCAGCTAGGCGCGCCTTTGCTGACTCACAAAAGAATGTCTCCTACCACCTTTTCTTCAAAAAATCCTTCCCACATGATCTGGGCTTACTTGTTTTTGACAGAGGGCCAGTTTTCAGTAATAAGCGTAACTGAACGAAGT
>JAZHYW010014773.1:0-42290 GCA_037355805.1 Ixodes ricinus
GTGCTAGGACCACACCTTGGCGATAGGCTTCGTGAGAGGCGGGAGGAATTGAGAGCAGAGCATGCCGACGTTACGAACAGTATTTTATACAAAATAATTCAAAAGTGAGGGAAAGGCGCACAGGACGTACAGACAGTTGAAAGAAGGAAAGAAAAAAGAAATCAAAAGTCAAATCGAGGTTGTCATACAGTTTTGGAGGGGGGAGAGCCGAGTCCAGCGTCCCAAGGTGGTCCTGTTCGTTGCGCCGCCAGTCGGGGTCGAGAAGTCGTGGTGGCTTGCGTGTTGTAGTGACGAACAGCACTCACTCACAAGCACTCACACACCCCGTCGAATACTTCTCGGTGGTCGAACAACCATACAGCCGCGGACCTGCTCAGCGCCGACCATTCCACACCGACGCAGCCTTGCCCCGGCGTTCCAACGTTCCACTACCCTCGCGCGCCCGAGCTCCCGTCTTTTCTCTCTTTTTCCCTCCCCTCCTCCGATCTTGCACGAAGAAAAAAAAACAAAAAAACGCTAAGCTTGCGCTTTTGTCTTCGGCGCTCGCGCACCCCACTCACAGACACGGAAACGGACAACACCATAACCATTGAAGGACAAAATAGCTATTGAATTCTGTGACACCACCCCTTATTTCAAAAAATATTCACGCAGGAATATTTAAAAAAAAAACATCACAAAATTTAATGCGCACTTTCTTCCGGTTTTACCCCGACTTTTCTCAGAAACGTCCTGAAACTCGGTAATTAATAGCACTTCACACAGCATTTAATTATATTTCTAGTCCTATCCGCTTTGCTTACTGCATATTAACAGGTTCTCACCGTACATTAATTTTTTATAGTATAACTCTACAATCGACGGAGGTATTCTTTCCCGACATTTAGAAACATTGCGGTACACCAATATTGACTGCGAAATCATGCACATACAAACTATATCTGTACACACGTTACACGAACACCGAATTACTTCATGCTGCAAAATATTTTAGGTTTGCTCCAATAAAATTCTTCTATAACACTTTCCAACTCGGCTCAAAACCTAAGCACATAGAACCTCAATCATTCCATTGATACGCCTAACCAGATGAATAGTAAACTCTCTCTAAAACAAACCCCGGTAGATTTTAGTTATATCCTTTCCAATCGAATCTCTAAAGTATTGTTTAACAACACCCAAAAATACAGAACAGCGCAGCTGCACTTAAGGACGCAATAAAAAAACAAAGCAAAAAAAATCCAAGTTCACAAACAAAACACGCACCCACGTATAATCCTTCAATAGAATACTCCAAAAAAGCTCATCCAGTTTTCAAAGCAATATTCGTTTCATGTGTTCATCCAGTAATAAAACAAATGAGACTAACCTGCGTGAATTGTTTTACGGTGCACTGGACAGACATAGCACATTAAAGACGTTTCCACATTAAGTGGCTTACGGTCGTGTGTATGATTGTTCTGCTGATGCTTTCTCGGATCAGCAGCAACAGGCACTTCGTTTCTCGAACTGTGTACCCTGTTATTTGAAGCACTGTGCGTCTTTTTCAACAGCCTGCGTCTTCGAGCGTTGCTCTTTCTGACGCAAACAGGCTTTCCGCTGTGGCGTTGAGCAGCCAATCTGTAACTTCTCAACGCTGAAGAGTTGACCACATGGGCGTTATGATCACTTGTTCGCTGTGCTCGGCGAACATTCTGCCTGGGCCGAAACCGCTTCACAAGAGCTTCGCTGTGAGAGACTCGGCTTTTCCCCAGACGCCGGCTATGCTGGGAGTCACTTCTTCCTCGAAGCTTTCTCTTCACCTTGTGGTTCAACAGGTTTCTCGGTAGACTTGCTTTCGTTGCAGGTCTGCTTCTAGTGTCTTTCTTCCTTCTACGTTCCTTCATCTTTAGGGCAACTTGTGAGCCGCTGCTACCTTCTGGGTCTCTATCACTTGTTATCTCTTGAAAATCAAGACTGGCCACCAACTCAGCCGTTTCATTACTTTCCCAAACGTCACCATCTCGCACCCATTCTCTAGAAGGCTCCGTTCTGTTTTTTGCCACTCTGGCTTCTCCACGGCAACGATCACTGGTCCTTCCAGTTGTCGACATGGCAACTGTTCCATCCGAGGAATACTCGACCTCCTTGCCCTCTTTGATTTCATCTTTCATCGCTGCAAGTCCTGCAGGCTTTTTCTTTACCACCTCATCCCCAGCTTGACCGATACTGGTCCTCTTGACTTTCACATCTCGCTTACTCTTCAGTGAACCCTCTGAGTTTCTCCAGCTGGATATCTTTCCGACACGGTCGAAGAGCAGATTGAGACTGCTGTCTTCTTTTTGTAGTGTCGCAAGCTCCTCAGGCTTTTCAGGTACACCTTCACTTACTTGCACTTTCAGCAATGTGGCGTTCTTCTTTGCCGCCTGGCCCTTGGACCTTGTCTCCATGGCTGCGGTGGCACGAATCTCCACATCTTGCTTCTCATCGTGAGGCAAACCCACTTCAGTTTTCTCCGGTCTATTCCAGCCAGCTTCCTGTTCGCTGGGAGCGCGCACGTTAGGGAGGTTACCCAAAATCAGGTCATATACAGGGTTCTCCATACACTTAGCCACGACGTTCCCACTGTAGAAAGGAGTCTCAACATGCACCCTGGCCTCAGGCAAGACCCTCGCAGTCCCGTCCGCTAAGTACACAAGATTCGACGTTCCGGTCAGGTTGTCGTCTGGTACGAGACATCGGCGCACTACGACAGTGTTGCAGCGCGTGTCACGCAACACAGTGACAGCTTGTCCGTGTAGTCTTCCGGCAGCTACAGGCATGTCCTCCATCAGGAGAGAAGTCCCGAACACTGCGTTTACCACTGGCACCTTGGTGCCGTCCCTTAGCTCGACATAGCCACCTTTCACACGACCGGATACTGCGTCCAGCTCCTCCCTGCTTGCTTGAACACCGGAAACTTGCGATCCTCCGTCCCGGTTCCAACATTGACTGGACGTGTGACCGAACTTTCCGCAATGTCGGCAGGTCCCAGCTTGGCTGCTCCGTTTCTGATCGTTTTTGCACTGTGCCGCTAGGTGTCCACTTCTGCCGCAAAGAAAACATTTCCTAATAAGTTTACTGGCCTTGTACTGTTGACCGTTCGATGTCAGTCGAGATCCACTTGCCGCAGAGTCTGGTGTAGCCTTCTCTCTCCTGGCCGGCTCCTGTTCTTGGGCCTCCAGATAGCGGTCTGCGAGGTCAGCCATTTCGCCTAGCTGTTTGCTCTTTCTTTCTCTTAAGAAAAGCGACATTTTTGACGGAACGCTCTGAACGAACTGCTCCGTGAGCAGCAAATTCCGTAAGGCGGAAAAATCCTTCGCCGTCCCGAACAGGTCGACCCAACGGTCAAACAGGCTAGACAACCTCGCCGCATATTGTGTACCGGTTTCCTCTTTTTCCGGCTTAGCACTTCTAAACTTGTCTCGGAAGCCGTCCGCAGTTAACCGAAACCTCTGCAGGAGCGCTTTCTTTACGTTATCGTATTCGACCGAATCCTCCGGGGTTAGCCTAGAAAACACTCCAAGTGCCTCCCCTGCCAAGCATACGCTAAGCGCAGTGGCCCAGTGTTCTCGGGGCCACATCTGCCCGCTCGCTAGTCTCTCAAAGCGCATCAGGTAGGCATCAAGGTCGTCTTTCTTCTCGTCGAACGTGGGCAACCAACGCTGAGGACTCCTCCATAGCGTTGTCCCGGTCCCGTTTTCGGCGGAACTAGTGGTAACAGGGATCGGCGACGCGTTCTGTAATTCTTGCAGCCTGATCCTCAGCTCTAGGGTTCGGTGCTCCGCTTCGACACTCCTCTCTTGCTCCTGCGCTCTCGCGGCTCTCGTATTCTCCCTCTCTTGCTCCACCCATTCCTTCAGGGCCGCACCCTTGAGCCCGAGTTCTTTTCCGCAGGCCATTAGCTCGGAGAGCTCCATGGCTGAAGTCGCGCGGACCCTTTGCTGGATAGTCTGACTCTAGAACCCCTCCTCTGCTCCCGATCGGTAAGCCGGGTTGTGTGCTCCCGCAACGGCGTCAGCCTCACAACGCGCTCCCTACGGCATGGCAAAACTCACTCGCTCACCCTCCTCCTCTCAGGATAGATCGTCACAGTGGACAGCAGGTCCTGTCGCGGACGCCAGTTTGTCACAGGTTCGGATGTTAAAGATCCCATTTAAACAAACAAATTTGTAATTTGACTTGGACCGCTGTCCAGGTGCTAGGACCACACCTTGGCGATAGGCTTCGTGAGAGGCGGGAGGAATTGAGAGCAGAGCATGCCGACGTTACGAACAGTATTTTATACAAAATAATTCAAAAGTGAGGGAAAGGCGCACAGGACGTACAGACAGTTGAAAGAAGGAAAGAAAAAAGAAATCAAAAGTCAAATCGAGGCTGTCATACAGTTTTGGAGGGGGGAAGAGCCGAGGCCAGCGTCCCAAGGTGGTCCTGTTCGTTGCGCCGCCAGTCGGGGTCGAGAAGTCGTGGTGGCTTGCGTGTTGTAGTGACGAACAGCACTCACTCACAAGCACTCACACACCCCGTCGAATACTTCTCGGTGGTCGAACAACCATACAGCCGCGGACCTGCTCAGCGCCGACCATTCCACACCGACGCAGCCTTGCCCCGGCGTTCCAACGTTCCACTACCCTCGCGCGCCCGAGCTCCCGTCTTTTCTCTTTTTTCCCCTCCCCTCCGATCTCGCACGAAGAACAAAACAAAAAATCTTAAGCACGCGCTTCTGTCCTCGGCGCTCGCGCACCCCACTCACAGACACGGAAACGGACAACACCATAACCATTGAAGAACAAAATAGCTGCGCTCTAATTCGGCGTTAGTAGTGAGTTGTAAACGGCTTTCATTTTTTTATCCTGAATAGTGTTGCCCTCTTCCTCCTCTTTTTTACTTACAGCGAAAAGCGCGCCTTGCAGATAGAAGTCTTCTTCGGGTTGCAGGGTGTATTGAGCCTCAGCTCACTACAGGTGGTCCTTGCCGTCTTTTATAGCCAAGGACTCCAACATCTCCCTGGAAGCTCGTATTTATGGTACCTCATAATGCGTGCTTCCTCAAGCTTTGCTGTGCGTTTGAAAAGTTTGTCAGTGGGCAGCGAGGTTTCCTAGTCTCGCGAGGTTTTTCACGTTGCCTACATATTCATGTCTACGGTCGCTTGTGCAGCACCCGGTCTGTCCAATATAGCCGCGCCCACATTTCAACGGCATCTTGTGAATGACTCCCATTTGCCACAGAATGTATTTTGTTCTGAGCCTCGTGTCACACTAATTTTCTTCTCGGTTTTCGACCGATTGATCTTGTGGAATTAGGAAAAAGCCTGATTGGGTAACTGAGTACACAACTTGAACGTTCTGCCGGTTTTCTATCTTTTTTTAATTTGTGGGTGACCCCATGAATATACGAGACCACTAGGAAGGGGCTTCTTGGATTTCCTTGCTGGTTCTTCTCACTATGGACATTATTCCTATAGACAGCGTGGCATACCTCTTGCACGCTGTGTTAAAGGCATACGTCGGACGTACCCGGAACGCCAGAGTCTAAAGAGTGCGTCGGGCGTATCCGGAAGGTCTAAAGGCACGTCGGACGTACCTGTAACGAGGAGTATAAAGGTACGTCGGACGTACCCTGACGTCGAGTCTAAAGAGACGTGCGACAACTAGTAAGCACCCCAATTGTGTACAAGAAATTAGAGATTGGAGACATGCGATGCTTCCTATCCATCAGGCTGATCGTCCGAAACGTCGCTTGTTTCCTTTCCCTTCTCTTTGCGTGTCTGTATCCCCGCTTTTGGTTTTGTTCCCACCTTTACGTGCCGGCAACACCCCACCTTTTGGTCCCTAGCACTCGGTTTCGTCATCATCCGGTAGATGGCGGCAAAGAACGGCACTTGAGCTACCAACGCAGGCGCTTCAGAATATAGGCACAAGTAAGGCGTTGTGCGTTGTGTTTCTGTTTCGTCGCCGTTCGTTCGACACCGTCGTCTGACTTGCAAAGCGCACTTCTTGTGTTGTTTACGTGGTTCAGTCCATTTTGTTCAGGCGTTCGGAACTTTGCTGTCCACTCATGAGTGCGAAGAGAACTTTGTACACAGTGAAGTTAGAGCGAACGGAGGATCACGTACGCGAAACAAAACGGGAACCACGGCACTGCAGAGCATCTACGATATTGTGCAAGACGGTGGAGAGACAGCGGAAGTATGTATTTAAAGGCGCCGCGACCGGTAAAAAGTGTACGGAACCGTGCAATTAGTGAAAAAAGTCGACATCGGGAACTTCAGAAGAAAATTTGGTGAGTTTGTATGCAGCTATAACTGGACAGGGGCACACGAGGACTCTCCGAGTCAGAGTGAAAGCAACTGGTTGAGCGTGTTGTGCGGTGGGAATTGACGGCGAGCGGGCAAAGTTTCTCTAGGGTTGGTTTTATTCCTTCTGTGGCATTTATCTACTTTGTTTTCAATGATATATTGATATTTGTGGCGCAAATGTTGTAATTTCGGAGCATTTCCTGAATGTAAACACCCGAACCCCCCCCCTCCTTGAACATCGCGGGTGTGAAAAAGAAAGGAGTGCTGAAGTGGACTATTTTATTGTAGCAACGTGAAATGAAGATGGAATAAAAATTGCCAGGGTCTCAGTATGGCACGCTATGACCCGCTGTTATACGAACCTTCTCCATCGCGGCTACGTCCGACACATCTCACGGTTCCGCGCGCGTCCGACATGTGTCGTAAGGATACGTCCACGTACCGTTTAGACTTCTCGTTCCAGATACGGCCGATGTACCATTAGACTCCTCGTTCCGGATACGTCCGACGTCCTTTAGACACCGCGATCTTTTTACAAACGTAGTCCAACAAGGCTCTTGGATACCCGGGATTGTGAAGTCAGGAAATTTGGGTTTCCAGGCTTCGTCGGACTTGATAAGGGCAGGTCTTATTTAGGCTTGCGAGCGGACTGCGATGGCCACTACTTGCTTAATATTATTTGAATATTCGAATTTACAGAGAAGGAACCCTTTCCCTGCTTGTGGCTTGGCATTGCCAGTCACATACCCTGCTTGGAAATCCGCCGCCAAATCAAGAACCATAATATAGTTAAATATTCTAGGGGTGCAGGCGATCTAGTGATATATTAACCATGCTGAATTAAACTGACACTGGGATAGGGAAGGAACATTAAAACGTAGAAGAGACAAAAGTAAACAGGACGACGTCTCAAACTCAGCTAATTCGTTGATTTCATCCATCTGCTTATATCGCCTCAATCTCAAGGTCATCACCTCCAGCACAAAGAAGAAATACAACAGTTCTAGCGCCACCGTCTACATCACAGTTTAAAAATAGGGACAACCTTACAGGTCAACAAGTTAAGGAACATCCATCCTCCCTTCAAACCTAAACAATAGGATCTCTCTCAACTTCCATTCTAAACAGAATAGCCGCTTCTAATTCAAATTATGTACTTTCCACTTACCACCCCAAAAACGCATTTGGGGTAGTAAGTGAACACCGAAACAGCCTTCGGCCCAACACACGCCATAAACAAAAAAAGCAAGAAACTGCAAAAAAGTGCTTTACAGTCATTTTGGAGAAACATAATAGAAGGTTCCCATTTTACATTTCAAAATAATTGACATTGCATTTTTAGAAAGCTTTTTAAATTGCTCCCGAACTGTAGCGAAGGCTGGCTTATACAATTGCTCAAAGATTTTATCCGCACTGTCTCCCTTACAATTCTCTTCACATCGTTCCCTCTTTGTGTGTGATATTGCCACGCGCGTCGTCGAGCGAGCACGTGCGTGGCCGAGTGGGATTCTTATCCCGGCTGCGAAAGCGGACGGACGCAGAATCATGCGCTCTGCAGAAGCGGTGATAACGGCCCTGGCCGGCCGCTGGAGAATCGATTATCTCCAGAGACGACGATTACAGTATGATTTTGCCCGCACTGCCATGAGGGGAATCGATGAAGAACGCTGTCGTGCTGCAAGGCGACATCGCATGTCGCCCGCACCGCATAGAAGACTTCAAGAAACCACTGGGCGAAGCAGGTGTCCTGGGGAGGTGCCAGAGTAGGGGCACTTCAGATGTCACACGTCTGGCTCCTCGACCTGAAGACCCGCGTGGCCAAGCAGAAGCTTCTGGCGGGGCGGCTTAAAGTAAAGGGTCGTAAGTGAATGGCGCTCGACCCGTACAGTCAGGAGATCCGCATTAAGCTGCACTGGGTGTCGTTTGGTGTCACGACACCATCCAGCGGGCCTTCTACGACTACGGGGAGGTGAAGGAAGTGGCGTACGAGAAGAGGAAAGTGCCAGGATTCGACGGCGTCGAGTCGACAACCCGCACCGTGCGCCTCGTTTTGCGGGAGGGCGTTAGCCTCGAGCGTCTGCCGCACCAGCTTCGGCTGGGCGGCGGCATGGTGCTCGTGGTTGTGCCTGGACGGGCTCCTGTGTGCCTCAGTTGCCGAAGGACGGGCCATATCCGACGCAAATGCCGGGCCCTTGGTGCGGCAAGTGCCGTGCTATCGGCCACGAGCGGGCTGACTGCGTCCGCACGTACGCCCGAGCTGCGGGATGAGGTGCGGGTGACGACAACGCGGACCACCTCATGGATGAAGAGGAGGCAGAAAAAGTGGCAGCACCAGTAGAACCGACGACCGAGCGGGCGAAGCAGGATGACGCGCCGGACACCGTCCCTGCGGTGGTGAGCGCATCGCCTCCTGCGGGGCCGTCGACCGAGGCCCCCGCTCCTCCACCGGCGGACGAGATCCAGTCAGCGACGCCTTCTGGAAACGACGAGGCAGGCAAAGCGCCGGCTCCTGACGCAGACCCCACTTGACCAGAGATGGTCGTTGTGGCGGGCTCTGCAAAGCGCCCGTTCGTCGAAGGCACGGAGTCTTCTCAGGACCGACGGCTGCGCCTGCTGGAGCGCAAGTGGAGGTTGGTAAAGGACCGGAAAGGTGAGGACGATTGGCTGCGGTCCTTGTCACCAAAGGGCCGGGTGGAACTGTCTCAGTGAACTGCTGTGCGAGCGCACCATCCTGTAAAACGACAACGAATGTAAGCCATGTACGCTCGATCTGGTCCCGATAGCCCATGGTCTCTATTGAACGGCCTGTACGTCTGGCGACCCTCAACGTGCGAGGGCTCGCGGACTGCCGACGGCAGAGACAAGTATACCGACTCGTCGTTGAGAACGACCTCGACGTTGTAGCCTTACAGGAAACGAAGGTCGAGGGGGCGGATTTGACGGAGTGCATGGTGGGGCCTTTTAGGACGCGCTACGACGTGTACGTTTGCCACGCTGTAGGGACGTCGGCAGGGTGCGTCTTGTTTGTGCGGCAGAGTTTAGGGGCAGTGGTGCAGGCAGTTACGACCTGTGATGCCGGGCGGTTGATTGTCTGCAACCTTTCATCTTCGGCGCTAGAGTGGCGGTTTATCCGCATAACAACGCTGGAGAGCGGAACGCTTTTTTCAAGGTTATTCGTTCTTATTTTGACACTGACCGTATGACGATATGCCTTGGGGATTTCAGCTGTGTCTGTTCCGCGCGAGATAAGTCTAGTGTAACGCCTTTCAGAGATGCGAGTGCTAGTATTTGAAATGGAATAGTTAATGAGTATGGGTTGAAGGACGTTGATGAAGTCTTGGGGGCTGCTTTGAATTGTCGCTTTACTCATTTTCAAGGATTTAGTCATGCCCGTTTGGATATGTTGCATATTTCCTTAGAGCTGATGACTCTGAGCTCCAGCTGATGTGTAATGCCTAATTCATTTAGTAATCATTGCCTGGTTTCTTTCACTCTTGGTAAAGCCAAGGGAAAGGGAAGGAAGTTTTCTCGAGAGCTTTGGAAGTTAAATATTAAACTTTTGGACGATCAAACTTTTGTAAAGGTTGTCAAAGATGGCATCGGAAAGTTAATGGAACAAGATAAAAATAATTATGCTGCAAATTGGGATATTTTCAAACAAGAAGTTAAAATGATAGCAATGGAGCGAGGAAGCGCTGTTCAAAATGGTGCAAGAAAACAGGAGGAATTTCTGCGCAGCACACTTAAGATTTTGGTTGGTGAGGAAAGCCGTACACCTGGCGTATCCAAAGATGATATCTGCACCGTCAAAGACCAGCTTGGAATATTTGGATAAAGAATGGTATCATGGTGCACTCGTACGGGCGCGAGCAGGAAAAATGTTGCTTGGCGAAGCGCCAACAAAGAGAGCGCTCGAGGTGGAAAGAAATATGCTTCCCGCAATGAGATAACAGAAATTGAGAGTAGCGGGGTGGTGACGAGTGAACCCACGAAAACAGAACTCGTCTGTTGTGATTTTTATAAAGACTTGTTTTCTTGTCGTCCTGTAGACCTGGATAATTTCAAAAATCTAAACATCTCCACGCGGTGAATGATGTTGATTGGGGCGAAGCTCTGGTGGTGCTGATGATACTGCTTTTATTGTTCATAGGTAGTGCTGATGGTGCTGATTTTTTATTGCTCATAGGTAGTGCTGAGTTCCGGGTTGCGTTTCGACTTCATTAATACTGCTTTATGGTTGGTGAAATGCAGAGCTAGTGGTTCTTCTAGCGGATCAGCTTGGTTCCGCTAGAAGCCATGGGAACGCATCTCCACCGCTTAAGTCAACGGTCCATGTCAGAAAGAGGAAATGTGTGGTATGGATTGTGGTTATATACGCAGTTGAGCATTCCACCGCAGCGCCCTTTCGGCTGTAAACGTTGAGCCAATGCATGCAAAGTTTAACGCGATTATATACGCATTTGACCACAGCGCCCTCTCCTGTACAGACGTTGAGCGGCTACATGCAACGTTGGAGTGTAGCGCGGTGGTTAAGACGTCTGCCCCGTAAACAAACAATCCTAAGGTGTTTTTTTCCATTTTTTTTGTAGCTGGGCCGTTCTTGGAGGCAGTGAAATTGATGTGAGCACGGACGCCGGACGGATGGGCAAGGCTAGACCATAGGAGCTTCGCCGCTAAAAGAATTCTTGTGCTTTTTACCATGTTTGGATGACGGATGACGATGTAGTGTCAAGACTAGAAGAATCAATCACTGCGGGTGAGATTGAAAGGGCAATAGACTAATTAAATGCGGGGAAATTGTCTGGCCCAGATGGCCTCAGTGCGTCATTCTACAAGTTGTTTAAGCGTTAGATAAGCCCTTTGATAAGTCAGGTGTTCAGCGAAGCGTACAACCAAAAAATGCTGCCACCCTCCCTCTCTCGCTCTCACACAGTTCTTATCCTGAAAACTGATGATATAATTAAATTGAGACAAGTATCGGCTTATCGCCCCATTTGTCTAACAAATGTTAATTATATAATTTGAATGAAAATCCTTTCCAGGTGATTACAGTCAGTTATCCAGGATGTGGTTGGATCCTACCAGACGTGTGGAATAAAATGACGGTTAATTCTGTCAAATGTGCATGTCGCTAGGAGGGTGCTGGAATGCTGTGATTGTATATCTCGTGTGGCCGGAATGCTCCAGATCGATCTGGAAAAAGCTTTTGACCAGGCGTCGCGCGAGCTTCTTTTAATGTCCTGGAACATGTAAATGTAGGCTCTGTCATTCTTGATGGCGTGCGTATCTGGCGTATAAAGGGAACACCACTACACTTGTTGAAAACAAATCTGTTTGTGAACGTATTCCAGTCCATCATGCCGTGCGTAAGGGGTGCCCTTTGTCGCCCTTCTTTTCTGCATTTTTATAGAATCTTTTTGTAGGAATATTCGTAATAGCCAAAGCATTCATGGTTTTCAACTACTGTCGAGTGACGAGCGTGTATTGTCATAGGCTGATGACAATGCCATTTTTTTGTGAAGATAAAGGTTGCATAAGCGAGTCAGTGAAAGTTGTTAAAGTTTTCTGCGAAGATGGCGGCAGTCCGTTAAACTGGCAGAAATGTCTTGGCCTCTGGCATGGTGAATGGGACTCAATGCCCAGTCTGTTTGAAAACATGAAATGGGTAACAACGCCTCCAAAATACCTCGGTGTTCTTTTAGAAAATTACCGTGAAAGTGAGCCTTACTGGAGAAGTCAAGTGGTAAAACTGCGCGATAAAGCCGAGAGTTAGAAGGGCAGGGATTTGTCAATGTTTGCACGTATCACGGTGTGCAATTTGTTTTATTTGTCAGCAAATAGCGTATGTGCTTCAAGTGTTACACTGCTCGCGCGTCAACGTACAGAAAACACAGAGTTTTCGCCATTTTCATTTGGTAATCGATCTCGGAGCGCACTAGCCGAACGAATCTTTTTCGACGTGTCCAATCCGGGGCTTGTCGTTTGGGCACTTTTTCCTCAGGCAAGTTGTTATAAACCGATTTATTTCTATTAATAATCTGAAGGATGGTTTTATTCGCACTGTGTTTTAGCTGCGCTTAGGCAAAGCTTTGCCCCATTTCGTTGTTTCTTCCGTGTGCCCCCTGCCGGAAGAATCCGTGGCTACTGGCGAGAGGTTGCTCAGGCAACACAGTTTTTGAGCACTTGTTTTTCTATGGAGTATTTAAGTGAAGTACCGCAGAAAAGATTGTATAAAAATCGTGTTGATGTTGCTCTCCATGTTCCATTATACAGCTCACTGTATTGTGCGGGCCCCGGTCAAAACTTGCTTCAGCGCGTGAAGAGAATGGAAAGTGACTCCGTGTGTGAAACTTTTTTTCTTCAAACTGCATACCGGAGTTCTGCCGGTTAAGAAATGGTTGGATGAGGAGGGTTTGTTTGTCGCATAAAGGGTGAATTGTTTTTTGTGTACGACAGCGGAGACGGTAGAGCACGTGTTTCTCGAGTGCTTGGACGAGTTGTTTTTTGGGACATCCTCCAACGTACGTTGAAGAAGGATTTACCTTTGGACCCACATGGCATTCGGTACTTAGCCGTTGAAAACGACGATAACGTGCCGTTCGATCTCATTTTTCTTGTGGGGCTCGATAGCAATTGGAAATCACGCATGGCCATGCGCAATGCAAATATTCACGCAAAAAAGGTTCACGAGCACTTCTGCGAAAGGATGCGGCAAATCGTAGAGGTGTAGAAGTCCCAAAGTTGTGTACCTGACTGGCTACCCGTCCTGGAAAGTGTGATGCATTTGAGTACATCTTAACCATGGCATGTTGGCCGCTGCAGGGCCAACATAATTTTAACATTTTACAGTGCTTTGATTTGTTTTTGTAAAACCCCGACAATAAAAAAGTGCGTGTCCGAATGGTTAGTGTGCTTGACTGTCCGGGCTTGATTCCAGGGAGCGGAATATTTTCTTATTTATTTAATATTTCTACTTGGCGTTCACGTAAGTTTGAAAACCTTCTCGTCTGATGGAGTTACGAATGTTCTACGCGTCGAACGTTCTGAGCCGAATGTTCCAAAGACACACGCGGGTACAAAAGTTGCTCTGCGTGGTGAGCCAGAGTCAGTCTCGCCCCAGCGCTAGATTCTGCTGTTACGCCGACTTCGACGCCCGCGACGCTATGTTTTTATCGTCTGTTTTCTTTTTGATTTGGCCACAAGTTCGCCCCATCAAACAATTAGTTTCTTCAGTTATTCTTCTCCTCGTCACTTTTTATTCGTGACACTTTTGGTGGAGGTGCTGTGTAATCCCTGCAGCGTACCCCTCTGAGGGCCCGCAGTGCAAGTCCGACACATATCTCATGAAGACCTAACCAAGACACTACCGAGACCCGAGCAAGTATCCGCACCCACGGCATATACGCGGTATACGGACTTCTGCCAACCAAGACCAAGCAACCAACGAGGCCGACGATGGACCACCAGTCGTCGCAGACGCCGACCGGCCTCGCCTTCGTCTGCCTGCCCGTCGCCCACCGAACTCCGACGACCTTCCAAGGCGAGACTCACGAGGACGTGGAGGACTGGCTACTGCATTATGAACGTGTAGCCCGCCATAATAAATGAACCACTTAGCAGCGCGTGCAAAACCATTACCCTCTTTGGAGGGTACCGCGAGGCAGTGGTTCGAGAACCACGACGCTTTACTTACGTCGTGGGACACTTCTCTCGCCGGCCTGAAGGAGCCATTCATGAACCAGACATGACGACAGCGAGCGAGAGACCTCCAGCAAATAAGGACTCAAGGGTCCAAGGAAACGGTCACCAGTTTCGATGAAGACATCCTGCACCTGGGCAGCCGCGCCGACCCTCAGTCCACCGAGGAGGAGAAGCTGCGCATCCTGATGAGAGGCGTGAAGAGTGACATCTTCGGTGGCCTTGTTCGCAAAGCACCAACTACTGTCGATGAATTCGTTGCCGAAACAACTAACATCGAGCGTGCCATTTCAATCCGTGCCAGCCACTACACCCGGCTCACCGGGGCATGCCTGTTGTTTCGACGCTGGCCTCCTCCTGATTCGACCAGGGCGGCATTAGCTCTGACCATCTACAAGAAATTGTCTCCGACATCATCCGGGAAGAGCCCTGAAAAATTCTAACCGCCGCTGATTGCCCCACCTCGATCTCCATCGCCGAGGTCATGCGGAAAGAAGTCTAGAAAGCCATCTAACCAGAGGCTCCCATCAGCATGGCAGTCCCTGAGGAACCCACGCTAACTTACGCCGCAATGGCCCGATGACCACCGCCTGCTCCTCGCGCTTAACTCGCGCCGCCCCAACGTCAGTCTCCTACACCACAGTATGACCGACGCCACGACGACCATGTCCGGTACACCTGCCAGGGGCCCCGTGCACCCGGGAAGACCGATTTGTGGCGAACGGCTGACTAACGCCATATATGCTACCACTGAGGGGAGGCCGACCACGTGTACCCACGGTGCAGCTTCCGCCAGATGGGACTGAGAGGGTTTGCACCGAACGACCCTCGGCCCCGCATGGGAGAATAACCAGGGGACATCGAGGAGTACCTGCGCCGTCCACCGTCTTCAGTGCCGGGTCGTTCCCGGATATCCCACTCACCTTCCCCCCGACTTCCGGCATCGCCCCTCCGTCGGTCCCGCCGAAAAAGCTTGTACCCCTTGCGTCGCCGGGAAAACTAAGTGCTGCAACGTCTGGAGGTGGCGTTGGCGAAAACGACCATAGTAAAGAGCCTCCAAGAACGCCGGAGCGCTCCCACTGCCCCGACGCCACGCATCGCAACGACGCCTCTACAACGCTGCCCAACAAGCGTAAAGGTTGTAACTGACGGCCACGACGCATCGGCAGTTGTTGACACCGGCGCAGACTACTCAGTGTTGAGTGGGAGGTTCTCTCGCCAGCTTCTGAAAGTCACGACGCCGTGGAATGAACCTCAAATACAAACTGCCGGACGACACCTCATTACACCAGACGGGAGATGCACTGCTCGCGTTGAGATCCACGGTGAGACGTGCCATGTGACGTTCGTCGTTCTGCTACACTGTGCGAAGGGCGTTGTCCTCGGAATGAATTTTCTCTACGAGTTCGGCGCCGTCATCGGCTTTGGGAAAACTAACTGATGCTGCGAAAGCCTGTTCTGCCTGTGGAGACCATCATGATGGAAACCGCGATCCGGGTTATTGCCGATCATGTGAACCTGCCGTCGCGGTCTAGTGTTTTCGTAACCGTCATAACCGCAGCTCGACATCGACCCGGAGCTCCAAGCTCCCAAGCGCCGGCAACTGATTGATCTCCTCACCGAATACAGGGACTGTTTTGCAACGTCGTTAAAAGTTCGCAAAACACCAATGGTGAAACATCGCATTGTTACCGACGACGACGCGCTCGCTGTCCTCCAGTCACCGTTTCGAGTCTCCTTAAAGGAAAGGAAGGTGATTCAAGAGCAACTCCAGGAAATGCTCGACGATGACATCATTCAAGTCTCAAGAAGTCCGTGAACGTCCCCAGTCGTCCTTGTAAAGAACACGGACGGAACCCTGAGGTTTTGCGTGGACTATCGTCGACTGAACGCTGTGACTAAGAAGGACGTCTATACGCTCCACCGCATCGACGATACGTTAGAACAACTGCGCACCTCCCTATATTTTTAGTCGATAGCCCTGAATAGTAGATACTGGCAGATTGAAGTCGACGCACGCGACCGCGAGAAAACTGCCGCCGTCACCCCCGACGGTCTGTACGAATTCAAAGTGATGCCGTTCGGTCGTTGTGCAGCACCAGCCACCTCAAGCGTGTCATGGACACCGTGCTGGCAGGTCTGAAATGGCAGAGCTGCCTCGTTTACCTTGACGATGTGGAGGTATTTTCACGGGATTTCGACGAACACCTGAGATGACTTCGAGCCATGCTTTAAGCCATCAGTACCACCGGCCTGTCACTAAAGCCAAGAAAGTGTCGGTTCGCCTATCGTGAACTAAGCTTCCTTGGCCACGTCGTGACAGCAAAGGTGTTCTCCCTGACTCCGAGAAGGCCAGCGCCGTAGCTGCATTTACGCCGCCCTCTGACAAGAAGGACACGAGAAGATTTCTCGTACTCTGTGCCTACTACAGACGGTTTATTCGGGACTTCGCCAAGCTGCCTGCCAACTGCCGCACATCACGAAGGACGCCGTAAAGTTGGTGCGGACAGAAGAACACCAGCGGCCATTCAATGAGCTCAAACAGACTCCAAACGCCCCCGATTCTTAGTTATTTCGACCAGTTCGCTGACACAGAGACCCACACAAACGCCACTAACACCGGGTTTGGCGCTGTACTAGTCCAAAGGCAGGACGGGGCAGAGCGAGTAATCGCATTCGCGACTCGGACGCTATCTAAGGCGGAGAAAAACTCAACGACTAAAAAAGAGTGCCTTGCTGTCGTTTGGGCAATAACAAAGTTGCGCCCATACTTGTATGGAAGTCATTTTCGCGTGGTTACGGACCGCCACTCGCACTGCTGGCTCGCGAATCTGAAGGACCCCTCCGGACGCCTCGCTTGGTGAAGCCTACGACTGCACGAGTTGAACGTAAACGTGGTGTACAAGTCCGGCCGGACGCACAATGACGCCGACTGCCTGTCAAGGGCCCCAGTCGAGGCCGATCCCGCCTGCATCGAAGACGACGACGATGAGTGTTTCCTCGGCGCTCTGTATGTTAGCGACATGGTAGCGCTCGAACGAGACGACCCTGAACTGCGAGCGCTCATTGAGCACCTAGAAGGACAAGCGAGTATGGTCCCCGTGCTTTCTTACGAATCCTGCCTACCTTCTCTATACGGCAAGGGGGCTGTACAAAATGAACTTCGTCAAGAAAAACACAGCGTGGCTGTTGATTATTCCTTCCAGCCTTCGAAAAGGAATCTTTCAAGGATGCCATGAAAACCCAGCGCTGGACTACTTGGCTACAGCAGGACGCTTGCCAGGATACGAGAAAAGTGCTGCTGCCCGAGGCTACCGAAGACTGTTGACCTCTACACTCGATCGTGCCACGAGTGTCAGTGACGCCAGAAACCGGCGACAAAGCCGTCGGGACTTTTGCATCCGATTGCTCCCCCATCCAGGCCATTCCACCAGCGGTTTCCCGCCGTCATTGTCGGGAAACCGCTGATAATCGTCACCACATATTATCTCACACGGTACGCCGAGACGAAAGCCCTTCCATCAGGTACGGCTGCTGAAGTCGCCAAGTTTTTCATCAAGTCCTATTTCCTCCTGCACCACGCCCCCGAAGTCCTCATTACAGACCGTGGATCATCGTTCATGGCCCAGCTGACGCAAGAGATCCTTCGTCTCAGTGGCACCGACCACCGTCAAACCACTGCGCACCACCCGCAGACATGGACTAACAGAACGGCTAAACGAAACTGTCGCCGACATGATCGCCATGTATGTCAACGTACAGCACAAGACTTGGGACGAGGTGTTATCCTATGTCACGTTTGCTTAAAACACGGCCGTGCAGGAGACCACGGGGGTAACCCCGTTTCAGCTGGTTCATGACAGAAGTGTAACGACCATGCTCGACGCGATGCTACCTTACCAACCAGCTGACGATGGGAGCTCCAACGCCCAGGTGGTTGCCCAACGATCCGAAGAAGTTCGTCAGCTCGCCCGGCTCCAGATCCAAGATCTACAACGTGCCGACGCCTCCCGGTACAACTTACGTCGGATCGACGTTCGCTTCAAGCCCGGAGACCCTGGGTGGGTCTGGACCCCGATACGAAGAGGTGGCCTAAGCGAGAAACTCCTGAATCGCTACTTCGGACCCTACAAAGTGCTTGGTTGACTCAGGGATCCCAACTACAAGGTGATGCCCGACGGAACACAGACTTCATCACGCCGTCTTCCACGACCGGAAGTCGTCCACGTCGTGCGCCTCAAGCCGCATTACGATGGATAGGACTCTGAAACTACTGTACTACGCTTGATAAGTCTCTGTTATACAAGATCCATAGTTTTTTTTTCCATTTTGCTGCATCATTTCTCTCCAAGTTGCATCAAGGTGATGCTCTTTTTAAATGTGGAGGAATTCCACACGCGTTGTGGAGCGAGCGCGTGCGCGGCATATTCATTTCTTTTCCGGCACTCATCGAGTACGGACGTAAGAATGGCAGGCTCCCATGGAGCTGTGATAACGGCCCCCGCGAGCCGCGGTGACTCGGCTATCGTCACTATCGCTGCTACCAAGGATTACCGTATCGTCTTGCCTTCGCTGCCTTCCGGAGAGGCAATAAAGCGTGCAGTTATTCTGCAATGCGGCATCGCCGGACGATCCCACAAGATCGAAGATTTTCGGCAGCCGCTGAAGGACTTTGGCGTCATCCAGGATGTGGGAACCATAGGGGCGTACCAAATGTCGCACGTATGGCTCCTCAACATGCGGACGAACGAGGCATCGAAGAAGCTTCTCGAAGCCGAGGAGCTCGTCATCAAGGTAAAGACATGCCTTGTCATCGACCCAGGAAGGCGTGAGCTGTGCATAAAGCTGCACTGTGTGTCTTTCGGCGTTACCAGTGACGCCATACGACGAGCTTTTGCGGAGTTTGGCGTCGTGAAGGAGGTGACGAGCGAAAAGTGAATGGTCCCGGACTTCGAGCCCGCCGAGTCGACAACCCGACTCGCCCGCCTGGTGCTGCGCGAGGGTGTCACACTTGACCGCATCCCGCACCAGCAACGCCTCGGCGGTGGCACGGTCCTAGTGGTAGTTCCTGGCCGACCTCCGATCTGCCTCAGGTGCCGCACCACTGGGCACTCTCGAAAAGACTGCCGCACCCCCAAGTGCAACGCGTTCCGTACCTTCGGGCACTAGCAGGCCGACTGCACACTTTAGTGCTCTCGGGCAGTTGGGCGAGGCACTGACGTAGGAGACCAGAACGAGCTTTGATGGATGAGGAAGAAGCAGAACGAGCAGTGGCGTCGGCGGCCACTCCAGACAAGACCGAAGGTCCGAAAGAAGTCGTCATTGTCGGCTAGAAAGGACGTGAACCCGACGGGCTCCCGGTAAGTGGTCTTCTGTTCCGGCCGCTCAACCGGAGTCGGTGACAGGGGCCACTGCCAAGGTGGTGGACCCCGTTCCTGCAAAAAATGAAGACAGCCCTCCCTCGGAGATGGACTTCAATGTGGCGGCGGTAAAGCGTCGCCATGACGAGGTCAGCGCGTCATCGGAAGAGCGGCGGCTCTGCCAGCTTGAAAAGCAGTGAAAGACTGGCAGCGGGCGGGGGATACGCGTCCTAAGGAAACCGCGTTCGTCCTCACTTACACGCGGCGACAAGCAGGCTCCGTGACCACCTGCTGGACTGGAATGCTCTGCACGACGCTAGCTGACAAGGGTAAGCGCCGTATGGTCAGCCTCTACTAGTCGTTGGTGACGTTAGAAAGGCCATTGCGTTTTGCGACATCAAACGTACGAGGGCTCTCAGCAAGGCGGAGACAGAACCAACTTTATCGCCTCGTGACGGAACACGACCTGGACATTGTCGCCGTACAGGAGACTAAAGTGGAGAGCGTGGAGCAGACGGGCGCTATGGTACGGCCTTTTATGGCGCGATATGACATCTGTGTCAGCCATGCGGTGGGGATGTCGGCGAGATGTTTTTTGCTTATTCGTAATTGTTTAGGAGCTACAGTCCAGTCCGTGACTACGTCTGCGTCACGACGATTTGTATTATGTGATTTTAGTTTTCTTCCTTAAAATGACGCGTTATTTGTGTGTATGCTCCAACTAGAGCTGAAGAAAGGCGCACGTTTTTTGATGACCGGTTCTACTTCTTATAGTGATGCGAGCACCGTGAGTTTAAATTTAATAATTAATGAGTATAGCCTTGACGATGTTGTTGAATGCCTCAGAAATGGGTGGGAGGTAGACCGGCAGGCGATATGAAGGTGAACGGCGGACCGTCGACCGGTGCGTGCTATCAGCGCCATACGCGGCTGCCGTGGCGGCTCGCTTTCTTATCGCTCGCTTCGCCGAGATCAAGCGCTTAGATTGAGCGCTGTTCTCAGCTCTGATTCAACTCCCCGCAGAAAGCGTGGAAGTAGGTTTCAATTTCGGCATCGCTTTTTGTGGGCGCCATGCCCCCGTCATTGCCGGCAAATGATTTGCACATTCCACGTGAACTAGAGCGGACGTTCTTCGGCATGGTTTATCAGTAGCTCAACCGCTTTTTTCATTCATGAGTGAACGCTATGCTTCGTTTCAGCTTAGGTCCGAGCGCGGCCTATGTTATGAGCCGAAGGGCCAATCATACAGCGCAAAAAGCGCAGCGTCATGGCGTGCTCTCTGCGCTTTATAGAACTAGCCAACAGAGGAGCACGCACAGAGAAACAGCGAATACCGGCTGGTACTATCAACTGCAGAAAGCACGCCTTGACGTTGTGCCTCTTTCGCTCTTTGATTGGCCCTTCGGCTCATAACATCGGCCGCGCTCGGACCTAAGCTGAAACGAAGTATAATAACTGCGAACGCTAATAAATGTTCTTCCTAAGAAACGTAAAGGCTAAGTTACTTTTTGATTTGTTCCACTGCTTTCCGGTTTAGCACATATCACAACAACAAAAAATTGCTAAATTACATTGTCTACCGATAGCGTCTGAAAGGATCCTTCCGCAATCCTCGCGCTTTCTGCGGGGAGTAGCAGCAGAGCTGAGACCAGCGCTCGATCCAAGCGCTTAATCTCGGCGAATGCGCGATAAGAAAGCGAGCCGCCACGGCAGCCGCGTTATGGCGCTGATATTACGGACCGGTCGACGGTCCGGTGGTCACCTTCATATCGCCTGCTGGTGTACAGTTTACCCACTTTCAAGGGGCAAGTCACGTCCGCTTGAACAGATTGTATGTTTCGTTGGAGCTGCTTCCTTTATCTACGAGAATAGTGTACACCCAGTGTCTTCCAGTGATCACTGTTTTGTATCTGCTTGCATTAAAAGTAACAAAAAAAAAAAGCTAAATTCGTTTAGCCTGGGAGTTATGGAAACTCAACTTCAAACTCTCAGAGGACGACGTTTTTAGAGCCCAAGTGCAGGCTTCTATAGAAAAAGTAGAGAATGGGCTAAAATTGAAGTATGGGGCGGTATGGGAACTTTTCAAGCAGGAAATAAATATAGAAGCTTTAGAAAGAGCGAGTGTAATTCAGAATGAAGAAAAAAATTACCGCATCTCCACGTGGTGAATGGTTTTGATTGGGGCGAAGCTCTGGCGGTGCTGATGATACTGATTTTATTTTTCATACGTAGTGCTGATGATGCGGATTTTTTTTATTGCTCATAGGTAGTGCTGAGTTCCGGGTTGCGTTTCGACTTCATTATTACTGCTTTATGGTCGGCGAAATGTAGAGCCAGTGGTTCTTCTAGCCGATCAGCTTGGATCCGCTAGAAGCCGTGGGAACGCATCTCCACCGCGTAAGTCAACGGTCCATGTCAGAAGAGAATGTGTGGTATGGAACGTGGTTATATACGCATTTGAGCATTTGATCGCAGCGCCCTCTTGTCTATAAACGTTGAGCCAATGCATGCCAAGTTTAACGCGATTATATACGCATTTGACCGCAGCGCCCACTCCTGTATAGATGTTGAGCGGCTACATGCAACGTTTCATTCATGACAGAAACCCCAGCTCTTGAGTTAATACCACATCTCAGAGCCCCTACTCGTCCCGCAGTCGTGGCCGAGTGGTTAAGGCGATGGGCTAAAAATCCATTGGGGTCTCCCCGCGCAGGTTTGAATCCTGTGGTCAGCGCAAACATTTTTTTATGTGAGCACGGACGCCGGACGGACGGACGGACGGATGGACAAGGCCAGACCCTAAAAAGCTTCGCCCCTAAAAAATTTAACTTTACTGCTTTACAACTTGCAAACGCTGATAAAAGAAGAGTGCAGAATGCCGGGTGCATTCAAAGATGACATCTGTACTTTGAAGGCAAAACTTGAACTAATTGATAGAGAACGTTATCGCGGAGCGTTGGTGAGAGCGCGGGCTGGCAGGCTGATAGCTGGGAGACGCCCACTAAGCGCGCCCTAGGCCTTGAAAAAAGAAACGCGCGCCGCAATGAGATAGCAGAAATAGAATATAGTGGGTGTAGTTACCAGGGAAAAAGAAGAGATAGAACGCGACTTTTACGACTATTACAGCACGTTGTTTGCTCATACCTCCGTTCAAACGGAGCGTTTTAAAAAGGAGTTTTTGTCTTGTATGCCCCGTCTTGACGACGGAACAAAGGAAGTGTTGGAGGAACCCATTACAATCGAGGAAGTCAAAATGGCAATCGAGGCCCTAAACCCGGGGAAGTCCCCGGGTCCTGATGGACTAAGTGCAGCTTTTTATAAGTCGTTTAAACATGAGATTTCGCCCATCTTATCTAACGTTTTCAACGAAGCTTTTGAGCTGAATGTCCTTCCACCAACGTTTTTGTCGTCGCACACTGTTTTAATCCCAAAAACGGAGTACGAAATCAAACTAAGACAGGTCACAGCTTATCGCCCCATAAGCTTAACTAACGTCGACTATAAAGTACTAATGAAAATATTGGCCAGACGATTACAATCCGTAATAACAGAACTAGTCGGTCCCCACCAAACCTGCGGGATAAAGGGCAGAACTATTTTTACAAACATTCAAAAAGCTCGGAGCGTGCTGGAGTGTTGTGATGTTATTGAATAGGGGTGTAGCTATGCTACAAATTGACCTCGAAAAGGCCTTCGACCGTGTACCGCATAAAGTTCTTTTATCTGTCTTAGACCATGTAAATGTCGGTTCAATTTTACGCGAAGGTGTGCGGATGGCGTACAGCGGTTGTACGACCAGTCTTATAGTGAATAAGTCGGTTGGAAAGCGCATCAAAGTAGAGCGTTCCGTACGCCAAGGATGTCCTCTTTCACCCCTTCTTTTTTGCATTTATATAGAATCGTTTTGTCTGAGCATCATTAGAAACAACAGTATCAGTGGGTTTAATCTTTTTGCATCGGAAGTACGTATTTTAGCTTATGCTGATGATATCGCTGCGTTTTGCGCAAATCAAGAAAGCATAGTTGAAGTTGTGAACATAGTCAAACGTTTTTGTGCTGTCAGTGGAAGCGCTGTAAACTGGGACAAGTGTTTAGGTTTTTGGCATGGTCATTGGTGTTCCACTCCCAGTGTGTTTCAAAATATAAGGTGGTCAACCACCCCTGTAAAATATTTGGGCGTACCTCTCGAGAACTACCGTGACAGTGAGCCCTATTGGCGCAGGCAGGCACTAGAACTCCGCGAGAAAGCGGAAAACTGGAAAGGTTGGGAATTGTCTATTTTTGCCCGTGCGACAGTTTGCAATTTGTTTCTTGTTAGCAAACTGTGGTACGTGCTACAAGTGTTGCATTGCTCACGTGTTAATGTTCAAAAATTGCACCGCGTTTTCGCTTGTTCTTTTATTTGGGGCTCGTCATGGGAACGGACGAGTCGTATGAACCTTTTCCGGCGCGTC
This sequence comes from Ixodes ricinus, assembly GCA_037355805.1. NCBI lineage: Eukaryota > Metazoa > Arthropoda > Arachnida > Ixodida > Ixodidae > Ixodes > Ixodes ricinus. The sequence continues at coordinate 23,829 of JAZHYW010014773.1, forward strand.
CGCGATGGCGGACTAGGATTGTCACATTTATTTTTGCGCCAAGTTGTGAATCGTTTTATTTATCTTCGGGATGTTAGTGACCCGTTTCTACGAACCGTCTACCAGGTGAGACTGTGTAGAACTCTGCCTGAGTTTATTGTTTCTTCGGCATGTGTGCCAGGCGGCATCCACGGATATCTCAAGGAAGTTGTCGCGTCATGTAATTTTTTGGCAGCCAGGTTTTCTTTTGAATATTTGAGCGAAGTGTCCAGAAAAAGTTGTATAGGGATCTTTGCTGACGTTGTCTTTCCCGTACCTTTGTATAGAGACCTTGTATTGTGCAGGCCCAGGACAAGATATCTTAAAGCGTGTGAAGAGAATGCTCGTTCCGCCTGGGGTTAAGTCATTCTTTTTCAAATTACACACCGGCACCTTAACTGTAAAGACATGGATGAAAGAAAAAGGGACTGTTCGTCCCGTGGGGCGACCACTGTTTTTTGTGTCAAAAGCCCGAGACAATTGAGCATGTATTCCTGGAGTGCTGGGATGGTGTCTTTTTCTGGGACGTCCTCCAACGCACCCTCAAAAAAGATTTTCCGTTAGACATGCATGGTATTAGATACCTGCCCGTTGAAAACAAGGACGGCGTGCCCTTCGATATGATAATGTTACTGGGCCTGCATAGTATTTGGAGGTCTCGGATGGCTACGCGCCATGCCGATATTGACGCGCGCGAGGCTCGGGAATATTTCGGCGAGAGTATTGCCTCGATTGTTGAAGTGTACAAGGCTCAGAGCAGCGTGCCAGAGTGGATTCAACAACTGGAAGCAGTTAGGAATTTAAAAAGATTTTAACTTATACTACTAGCTCAAAGGCCGGCTGGTAGTTTTTAGCACTGTCAATTTTGCTGTTTTTGTCCTCAGACTTGTATATATTGACTTGTAAAAAAACGGCAATAAAGAAAAAAAAAAGTGCTTGTTGTGTAGTGGTTATCACATCCGCCTAACACGCGGAAGGTCCCAGGTTCGATCCCTGGCAGGCACATATTTCCTTTTGTTTTTCTAAACCACAGCACGTAACCTGTATTGATGTTGCTTGAATGTAGATTATGCATATTATACGCAATGTGACTTAACGGTAGATATGTGATTTTAAATATTTAGGGAGACGCGGGGTGGAATTTGATGGTAGCAATACCTCGGTCGAAATTTAAAATTCGAACGAGGTATTGCTACAAAAAAAATCCTCTCTGACAATTAATGGCGATGCTTTAGGTAATAAGGCTCCAATAATGGTTAAAACCACCTTAAAAAATCTTTTGATTTTTTTTAAGTTTTGTTTTTCTGAATTTTTGTAAATACTGCTTTATATCTTTAATTTCTCAATTTGAGTAGATGTAACTGAAATAATTTATAATTTGTAGGACTAACTCTTGGATCAATACTTATCGTATGTTATCCTTATTTCTTAAATGATGTTTTAAGTTTCTTTTGTTGACCGTCTGAAATATGTATTGGATATAATGTATACATTTATATAAAATAACGAATATTTATGTTTCCCAAACATTATTTTACCGTCTGATAGATGCATTCAACTTTCTATCAGACAAATTTTATCATATACTTAACAATTGTAGTTGGTGCAGTTCGAAGTTTTCGACTGCTGCAAAATTTCATCATATACTTAAATACATTGTAGCTGGTGCAGTTCGAAGTTTAACATGTACTTGAATAAGATATGTTTGTATGTTTTCAAATAGATTTGTAGGGGCATTTGTCACATCAAAACAGAATATTAGACAAAGACTTGCAAATATGCGTTTTGTAATATCCGTTTCAGTATCTAGATCTAGATTTTATATCCTGTATTTAAACATGCATTATATACATCGTCAATAAGAAAATTGGAGCAAGTGCGTAAATCAAAATTACGTCAACGGCGAAGACTACGACCTGCTGGTGGAAGATGGCGTGAGCCGATACAAGTGCTCAAAATGCACCAGGCGAACGAATCAAGACGGTGGTGAGCTTACGCCTACATCGACGCAAAATCACGCCGCACCCGGCAACGTCAAAGTTTGGAACGCTACGGCCCAACCGACAACAAAGAAAGACATTAAAACAGTGCTCGAAGAACTGGTCGACAGTTTCGCACGATTGAGAGCGGAAAATGCATCGCTTCCTCAAGAGCTACGTCGCCTCAACGAGGCCGTTTCTTCGTTTGTAAAATAACACGCCCTGCAAACGAGTGATGGAGCTGATACCTCGAACTCGGTTTCGTATTCGCCCACTGCCGCAGCGTTTCCGCCTCTGCATTCCCAACTTCAGAGTCTACAAATTCCTCGATAAAAACCACGAGCCAATGCTTCGTCGGGTACCACCGGCTATCCTGTACCATTTCCTCCTGTTTCCACGGAGCAGCGGGAAGCTGTTCAGCGAGACTACGTGGATGCGGACGGAGTCACCCATGTCACGTACGGCGAGCCCGTTAAACCCTTGGTCGGGACTTTGAAAACATCCAGAATAGCTGCAAGTTTCCGGGCCCCCAGAAAGGTGCACTGTTTGTGTCAAGGCTCTCTCCTGAAACAACAAATAAAAAACGTCGAACACTTAGTCTCCCCTGTCCTACAAGGTAAATATTTTTTCTGCACTAAACTGAAAACGAAACTCCCGTATTCTGCATCTTTTCACATTCTTGTTGATAAAGAAGGATTAGAGGCCGTAAACAGTGTGTCTGTCTGGCCAGAGGGCGGTCTTTCCAGGCAGTTCACTGGACCGCTTCCTCAATCACGCGTCGTTTCGGAGGTGCAGATAGGGACACTGTTTCGGGCGCTGTCGGGGGCACGGAATCGACTCTAGCCTCACGACAGATTACTTAGAAGCTTTGCTGCCCGAGCAAGCAAAGCCACACGCAAAAATAGACGGCATGACTTCTATCTTGCACCTACATATATCTTTGGTGAAATGAAAAACTGACAGTTTTATTACACTTTTACACCAGTTTCGTATCGTGTTTCAAATAATAATGCTTTCCGAAACATGGTACCAAGGTTAAGACGATGTTCTTATCTTATGTAGGTTGCAATAATGTTTTCTTAAACCGAAGTGGTAAACGAAGGGGTGGGGTTTGCGTTTGTGTCAAAGACGATATTTTGTACGAAATACTTGACGCATTTAATGAAACTACAGATTACTATGGAATTGTGAGCCTGAAACAGGGGCGTCAGCTACTATAATGTATCGCCCTTCAGCTGGCAAATTTCACAATTTCATGTCTTTTCTTGAGAGATATTTTGAGTTTGTTAGTGTGAATAACTATTTGCTTGTTCTTGGTGGCGACCTAAATTGAAATGTTTTAGAGAACTCGTCTGCTAGTAGCGGGTTGTTCAATGCCATTTTGTCTCCCACTAGAATTACCCATTCTACATCAACTGCTATTGATGTTTTCATTACAAATATAAACTCTGTTGTTGACAGTGCAGGTACGATAAGCAGTGTTAAAAGTGACAATTGTTCTATATTTTATGTTTAAAAACTTACCAATTATTCAGCGGCGCTAGGAAACATTTCCACTTTTCAACCTGGGACAGACAGCTAACTGCGTTGTTTTCAAAATACTGACATGAAAACTGAATGAAGCAATGTATTTCTGAGACACTGCGTGAAGATATTGTTCACCTTTATTTACGTTGCGTCTTTTCCGTATAAGATGGTCACGGTTAAAAAGGAATATGGAAACCATGGGTTCCCCAAATATTTTAGCAATGATACGGGCAAAATCGCTTGTATCGGACCTACCTGTCGTCAAGAGATGACCGTGATATTAGTGCGTTCAACAAATATCGTAATCAGCTAACATCTACACTTAAAAAGTAGTCAAATTATCACAAACGTCTTTTTCATGACGCGCACAAAAAGCGCCTCGCCATTGTATGGCAGTCCATAAATGATGTTCTTCAACGCAGCAATCCAAAGAAATCAATAGATACGCTTTCAACATCTGGTGAAAAAGTGTCAGGAATACGGCTTTCTGAGTATTTTAACCGCAAATTCACCAACTTACGTTCCAGCGCTCACAATGTGTGTGCTTCCCCGTTTATCTCGAGTCGAGTAGACGAATCTGTTTTTCAGGCACCTATGGACAAATCAGAAGTGTTTCGTGCATTTATGAGACTCAGTAATAGCAGAAGTCACGACATATATGGTGTACAAATAAAGCCCGTTACATTTGTGATTGATATAATTGCCGCAGTGTTAGTATACATATTTAAGTTGGCCTTGTCAATTGGCAAGTTCCCAAATACCATGGTGCTCGCAAAAGTTATCCATTTTGCATAAGGGAGGTGATAAAATTGTTACAAATTATAGACCAATATTTGTACTACCCATATTTTCTAAAGGGCTAGAAAAATTATTTTGTGTCGTTTTTTTATTAAACATTCAGTGTTAACTGACTTTCAGTTTGGTTTCCGCAAGGGAAAGTCCACAGAATGCACTTTGTCATCTCAAAAAGAACTAATATTAAGAAATATAACGCTAAGACAGTTGACCCTGGGATTTTTATTGACCTTAGAAAAGCTTTCGATTTTCTTAACCATACAACTCTCACTGATAAACTTTCCTATTATGGTGTACGAAGAACGTCTTTAGGACGTATTCATTCATGCCTAGAACATCGCAAGCAGTGTATCTTAATAAAGGCTTATATTTCCTCGTTGCAACTATTGAAGTCTGGTGTTCCACAGGGCAGTATACTTGGCCCACTTCTGTTCAATGTGTATATTAATGACATCGTCAACATCTGTCAACACTCACGTTTCATACTGTATGCAGATGATTATAGTGTTTTCATTCCTGCGACGAATATTGATGAACTGATAATTAAAGGTAATGCTGTCTTGAAGAAGTTTCTTTTATGGTCAGAAAACAAAACGGCCTTGAAATAAATAGTGCTAAAACGAAAGCGATTGTATTTAGACCAGTAAATAAGCATATTGATACAGATTATGCGCCTAAAATTGGTAGCAGCCAGATTGAAATCGTAAGGAATCACAAAACGCTAGACGTCATCTTTTCAGAGTGTATGCAATCGGATAATCATATAGAATTTCTAACTCACAAACTGTCAAAGGTATACCTGGTATTATCGGTCGCTGTCGCTCTATTCTGCCTACAAAAGTTAAGATTCAAATTTATTACGCTCTATTTGGCTCACAGATTAGTTACTGTCATTTAGTCTGGGACACAACGACAAAAACTAATACAAACAAACTAATGATTCTTCAGAAAAAAAATGATTCGTTTTATTGCAAATGTTCCATGCGACAGACATGCCGAACCTCTTTTTTTGAGCTACAATGTCATGAAAATTTTCGCTGTTTATGACTATCGTTTGTTATTTGCTTACGCCTTTTCAACTTTGGAGTTTATTGCTTTTCTGGTGCGATCTAGCAAACCTGACTAAACGGAAATCAGTCATCGATGTTCGTCACAGAAAATTCTGAAACGTTCCTCATTTCCGTACAAATTATGCACTGCAATCTCTTGCTCATAACCTGCCTACGCTGCTTAACAACATTTGCACGAACCACATTGATATTCATTGTATAACTAAAAAAACAGTGCGCACTTTTTTGTTTTGTTTAGGTAAATAGAATAGTTTTTGTGGAAATTTGATAGGAATGTTTTCATTTGTTTGGTAGGATTTTGTATGAAATATGTTAAGTTGTTTTGTATAACTTTTAGAAATGTTTATATAGGATTGTTTTCAAATCATGCATTCCTTGTCCGTGCAATGGTACCGGAGACAGGTCTGGTGTCCTCGGCATAATGTTGCTGAAATAAAGTTTAATTCAATTCAATTTAATTTGAGAGGACTTTCGGTTATTTAATTCAACACTTAAAGTTCTTACATCTAAATTATCAAAAGTTAATGTCATTTCCAGTTGCTGAATTTATTCTTTAAATTTTTTAACGATATAAATATATTTTGGTTTATACAGGACTCGTGGAAAATCCATAGAATGTTCAGCAATCAAGTGTTCCACTTATTTTAAAGCTCTCTTATTCACATATTACGGTCTCATTGCTCGCTAATTGCTCGGTTATTTATGCTCTAGTTGGGTTATTTCGCACAATCGTTGAAATCTTGCATGTTAGCTTTTCAAATACAACTTTGTACTTTTTTCCCCTGGAGTAATTAACATGTCAGGATTATTATTTTTAAATCAAGTTATCTTAGATGGCATTCCTTGAAACACTTTATCTCTGACTCGCTATGTCTACGTCTTGATGTAATCATGTTTACAGAAACATAGCTCACAGAAAGTGATCACGCGCCATATTTTGAAAGCTACAAATGTGAAAGCCTTGCAAAAACGCAAAAGCGAGGAGGTGGCGTTGCGATTTATGTTGAGGATAACATCTCGTATCTATGTTGTTAAAGAATTTTCAGTTATTAATTCTTATGTTGAATGTTTGGTTCTGTGTATAGAAAAGGCAGTAATTGTTGTTATATATAGACCCCCAACAAGGAGATAAAGGTGATTTTTAAATTTTTTTGGAAAACTTGCTTATCTTTTTTGCTACATCCCAACTACCGTTTATTATCATTGGTGACGTAAATATTGACATTAACTTAAAAAATGCTGCCGCCACAGAACTGTCTGATATTATAACGTACTTCGAATGTACAAATACGACAGCACTACCCACCAGGATTTCTTCAGGGTGTGCATCTTTACTTGACTTGTGTATAACAAATATACACGACACTGTCTTCAGTTCTCGGTTTTTTTCCAGTGATATTAGTGAACACCTTCCTATATTCTTTTTAACTTCCTTGTCAAAAAAAGAGTAAACAAACAAAATACTTTTTCTTGCCGCAAAATAAATGAACAAACTCTCTCCCACTATTCTGTTTTGATTGACAGTGCTGACTGGAGAAGCGTTTATGAAGAAGCGAAACCTGATATGGCATATAATCTCTTCTCAAAGATCTTTAAAATATGCTATGAGAATGCATTCCCCCTTATACAATCCAAAAATAAAAAGCAGAAAGCGAGGAAGCCATGGATAACGGAATGTCTTTATAAAAAAAAAAATTAAAACAATATGTGCCATGACCGTCAAAACACCTGACCAGCAACTTCTGATTCGGTTTAAAAAATAAATATATAAATTAACAGCCGAAATAAAAAAAGCAAAACGTGAGTATCATCAAAATATGTTCAACGAAATAAAAAAAAAAACGCCGAGAAAGATATGGAACGCAGTGAATGATATCACAAATAGGAAATCTTTCGCGTGTATAGATGAAATTATTATCGATAATAAAAAGCCTGAAGGGAAAGAACTTGCAAATATTATTAATGCACATTTTGCCAGTGTGGGTGAAAATGAAGAAAATGACGCGGGCGAATTCGTCGTTGACGGAACAAAGCCTTTGCTGAATTCTATAATGTTTAAGCCAACTACGCCGATCGAAATTGAAATGCTGATTAAAACATTAAAAAATAACGTTGCCGCCGGTATTGATAGTTTTAACTCGGTTCCAGTGAAACGTGCCTGAGAATCACTTAGTCACATTCTGTCATACATAACAAATATGATGCTACAAACAGGAATATTTTCGAACGTTTTAAAAAGTGCTAGAATTAGCCCAATATTTAAAGGCGCGGAATAATAGTTTGTACAACTATCGGCCAATTTCCATTCTGCCAATTTTTTTCAAAATATTTAAAAAATGTAGTTTATACTAGATTCGAGGCATTTTTTGTAAGCATAATATAATAAATGAGGCACAATATGGATTTCAAAAGCAAAAATCTACAGAACAAGCCCTACTTCACATGAGATACAAAATTATCAGGAATATTGAAGATAAATTTTATACATTAGGTTTGTTTTTAGACTTTACGAAGGCTTTCGACACAGCACAGCACAATATCTTACTGATTAAGCTTCAAGGTTATGGCGTACGTGGCGTGGCATTAAAACTAATCAAAAAGTTTTATAAAGAATCGATATCAATATCTGCATTTAGATTAACCAGACTCTGATAAGTTAGAAATACGACACGGAGTGCCGCAGGGATCCGTTCTAGTCCCTCTGTTATTTCTAATCTATGTATATAATATGCATGGCAAACATGCAGGATTCCCCAGAACTAATTATGTACGAAGATGACACGAACGCGCTCTATAAAGCACGGTCTAAAGATACTTTACAAATATTGGCCAACGAATATTTGGAGAAGCTAGCTAATTGGCTTAAGCGTAAAAAATTACAACTTAATGCTAAAAGAACTAAGTACATAATATTTCGTCCAATTAACAAGCGAGAGCAAAACTTCTATATTTATTAATTTTTGGTGGAATACCTTTGGAGCAGGTCAAAGATAAAGAATTCCTAGGCATAGGGTTCAATGAAGACTTCAACTGGTCGACGCATATACAAAAACTTTGTTCTGAACTATCTAAATCAACAGAATTAATGTATATATAAAATTCATAAACTACTACCTCCATGGTTACAAAAGGAATTATATTATTCTTTATGTCACTAATAAATATCACACGGTGCATTGGTATGGGGTACCACAACTATAATGAACCACAATAAAATAATAGTCCTTCAAAAACGAATACTTCACATGCTCGTCAATTTTCAGGGTAACTTGCGAGACTTGCGTACGGACCCACTGTGTGAAAAATACACTATGCTAAAAGCTAGTAAAATATATTACTTTAAATTACATCAGCTTATCCAAAAAAGGGAAGCTATATTTAATCCCGAAGAATGTTAGCTCAGAACATGCACAGAGAAAAAATATATAGAAAAAACCTAAAGTAAGAACCTATTATGGCAAGCAACAATTGGATTATCAAGTTTTCTCCTTGTTAAAAAAATTGAAGGAAAGGTAAACTTTCAGTGTTCCTTCCAGATTTTCAAGAGAAATATTAAAGAACTTCTGGTGCAGAGTGATATCGTTTATGAACGAGGAACAAAATGTGAAAAAGTCCTTTTTGATGTAATTAGTATTCTTTTCTCAATCGTGTGAAATCTGGAACAAGTGTTTATTATGAATTTGTTTGGTTCTGCATGTGCATTTGCAGATGTCCTGCTTTGCGCTGTACTCTAAAGGGAGGTAGACGCCTCGTCAAGCTAAACTAAACTAAAAAAAAATTCAAAGAAAGCTATTAAATTTCTAATTTTAATAGAGATTTCTACAATGTCAGAAAGTTAAGTAGTTTTATATCTGTTAGTAACCCCTTTTATTTATTTATTTGCAATACCCCACAGCGCCCGTGAGGGCATTAAGTGGAGGAGGAACAAAAAGTACATGACACCTTGATACATAGGAAAGGCAGGCACTGTCTGGCAGTAACTTGTGTACTCAAAGAACGCAGAGAGGAAATTTAAACTCTTGACTATACACTAAAGCACTTGTAAACAATAATAATAAAAATATACGACATATGCTAAGCACGAAGCAAAGAATTGAAAAACATTTTTTTACCAAAACAAGTTTCTCTTGTAGTTCATTCTAACGCTGAATAGTGCATGAAAAAATAATACTTGAAGATGTCAGTTTTAGATGACAGATGTCTAATCTTTCTTGAGTGATCACGTCTACGAGATATGAAATGTGGTGGAAGCAAGTATGTCTCTTTTTTAATGCGGGATATTTTATGGTAAATGTTGTGTTGTAGTTTTAGACGAGAGCATTGACGTCGAAATTTGAGAGATCGGTCATACACCGACGCCAACTACAAGAATTAAAGACGAACCTGGCAGATCTGTTTTTAATTTGTTTTATATTATTATTTGGATACTTCCGGTAGGTATCTCAGATATCAGAAGCATATTCGAAGATTGGCTTCACGTTAGTAAGGTACAAAGTATTTTCAACTTCACGTGGACAGTCTCTAAAATTGCCTGTGGTAAATCTTAGCATACGGTTAGCTATAGCGGTCGTGTAATCAATATGGTGGTTCCAGCAGAGATTATGGGGAAAAATAGACACCTAATTATTTTACATGAAGTGATAGTCTGATGCTGATGTTACTGATGTGGTACATGGTGATGAGGAATTTCTTTTTCTAGTAAATCTGACAAAATGGCATTTCGCAACATTAAGATCTGTACCTTCATGTGGAGCACCAGGTGGCTATATGGTCAATGTCCTCCTGGATAGCCATAGAACCATCAAAAATACATACTGCATGATAAATAATACAATCGTCTGCATAAAAACGCATACAGAGCGTCCCCCAAAAAATTACAAGATTTTTTTACCGCAAAAACTAAGCTATGCATCGCCGAACGCTCATTCTCCGCCCAAAGGTAGCGCTAGAGGTCCGAACCAGATGCCAAAGTTTCAGCCCGAACGAATGTCTTATTCAAAAGTCATAAGTGATTTTCTTAAAATTCCGACGGGAAAACGGGACCCATTTTCGTCCGTTTTCGGTTTCTGGGGCCATAGAGCTCCATGTATTCGAGAGCTCCGCCGGCCGCCATTCCTTCGTTGAGATTTTCAGAAAATCACTTATAAATTTTGAATAATATATCGGTTAGTACTGGAACTTTGGCATCTGTTCGGACCTCCAGCGCTACCTTGGGCGGAGTGGGCGTTAGGCGATGCATAGTTTATATTTGCGGTGAAACCTCTCTGTAATTTTTTGGTATATGAGGAAATGTTTAAAACTATATAATTATTAAAAATCAAAAATAAAACCGGTCCCAACACAGAGCCTTGAGGAACACCAGAGGTGACCGGGATAAAATTAGATGATTTGCCGTTAATTACCACTGGGTTTTACCACTTAAATATTCAGCTAACCACACTAGAACGTCAACCGACATTTTAAGGGCCCTTATTTTGTAGACTAAATTTGGGAAGAACAAAATCAAAAACATCCCGGAAATGAAAAAAAAATAATAAAACAATAGGATTCAACGCTTTTGTCGTACGACTTCACCAGGTTATGATAAAACTCCACCAAGTGAGTTGTGAAAGATAAGCCTGGCCGGAATTCATGTTAAAAAGACGTGAAGACCTGGTTTAAGCGTAAATGTTGTACAACGCTAGTGTAAATATTGTGTTCCCTTATTTAAAAGTCGCGCTTCGGAGTGAGATAAGCGTGTAATTTTCTACTTTGTTCTGGTGGCCGCTTTTATGAACAGGCACTATATGAGCCATCTTCCAATCGCAAGGCAAACAACATTCTGTGAGTGATTTAGTAAACAAGACATACAGATGCATTGAAAGCATCTGTATGTCTTGATGCAGATGCATTGAAAGCATTCAAACAGGACCCTGCTTGGAATGCTTTTAAGGCTGGTTGACTCTTCGGGATTGAACGATTGAAGAAGTTTAACCAGGACATCGGAATTAAACACAAGCTTTTCCTTGCTGTTTGCCAGGGTGTCGTCAGAGGTAAAACTGGACAGTCACAAGAAAGAGGAAGAGTAAAGACTAACTAGAAGTAGTTGCTGAAACACGTTGCCTTTATTTGGTTATCGTGTAAGTGCCTGGCCGGATACATTGATTGGCGGGATACCTACTTGACTCTTTTTGCTGCTCTTAAGATACTTCCAAAACTTTTTAGGGTTCCTTTTAAGGCGACCACTCAAGTTACTATGACAAGCCTTTTTAGCTATTTTCAGTTTGCTTTTAAAAAGTTTCCCAAAATCACGAAAACCTGTGACACTTCACTAGACGTTCTGCAATATGATAAGAAAGCACCTTGTTTTTTTGTTTTTTTCTTTAATAATTGCCTCAGTCCGAATTTATCCAAGGCTTGGGATTTCACGTTCTTGGTGTAATTATTTTATGAGGAAAATGTAAATTATTTAAACTAATAAGCTTGTAATTAAAATGTCTCCACAGACTAGTCAATGTCCATCCCATAACTGGACATTTCAAAATCGGCAAAAAATAGCACTTGCAAAACTAGTAAGGGCAGCGTTAACTCTGATCATAAAAGCCAACCTTCCGTTTGCACGGCCTTACCGGCATTGCTCACTTGCAGTTTATTGAGTGGTCACTGATCCCTGGAAGTTGTGAAACTAAGGTTATGGCTATCCGAGAATCACAATAAAGTAAGATTCAGTGTTCAATCACCTAGAATCAGTTCCAGTTATCTGAGTGACACACTTGGACCGGCAAAGCCTGAAAAAAAAATTAGAAAATGTTAAAAACGATGTTGAATAATTCGAGAAGGACATTCGACCATCACAGCATGTAACATCAGATAATTTTAAGTCACCTCCCAGTACCAGATAATCACTTCTATTAGACGACATTATTTCAGCCAGATATAACAACGATTCATGCCTTGACCGAGGAGGCAGGTAAAAAGATCCGAGAGCAAGAGTTTCCCCAGAAGATAGATAAGCTTAACACCAAACAGACACCCATGTATTGCATGTATTGCAAGCAAAATTCTATTCAGAGCTCTGAAGAGTGGTCACTATCAACAGAAAAACGCCGCCACCGTGCGAGTGCCTATCTTTGCGATAAACAGAGTAGTTACCGGGGAAGATATGGGCGTCAGTTAGGTCATCTGATTGCCACGACTCGGTGCCAAATATAATTTGCATTTGCTGTAATATCTAGACGAGTTACAATTGTTTCATTTATGTGCAAAGTTGTTTAATATTTAATTCACAAGATTCAGACGTATCTGGATACCAAAATTTAGACGTTGCTGGAGGCCTTGAAAAAATTACGTCATTTTTCTACCTTTAACTTCAAGAATGTATTCATAATCTTTTACGAAATTTTTATTATAAGGAGGTTAAGATATGTCAAAGCTCTTGAATTCGAGATGATCATAGGATCATGGTTGAGATAAAGCCCATCCACATTAGTTGTTTGAATCGAAGTACATTAAATAGTTTGATGGCTTATTTTTATCATAATATGGTAAATATTCATTATTCGCTTTTGCATATCTGTGTATTATATTTGTCATTACTCCTCTAATAATTTTTTATCATAAGAAAAAACATTCATGTCCGTGTGTTCATTTGAAGTCTATTATTTGTAAACTTTAACAGCATCCCAAGCTAATCCTGGATCTGTAAAGTAATATGGATCTAATTCATATGCTTCCGGACATACATCAGGTAAGTTTTCAAATACATTGGCAAGTAAGAGAACGTCTCGTTTGAGATAAATATGAGCTAGAGTATTCGCCTGTATTTTGAAATACTTTTTATAACCTGTTAATCCTCTTTCATATTCTTAACCTTTAATTTCATCTCCACTGATCTCACTGGTAAAATTATTCTTTGTAGAAAATTGTTTTTTGTTTTTGTTTTTGTTTTAAGAGTATATTACCTTTGACAAACTTATTGGTCTCTCTTAACTCATTGTAGATAGGTTTGAGGCAAGTTCATTTAAGTTTTTGTTCATAAATTTAAAGCTGCCTTTAAATCCTAATAAAATGTTTCCTAATTATTATCGATTGTTTTTATTTAAAAGAAGAATACGTTGTTTTCTTCATCGTTTAGAAGAAGCTTAAAAACTGGTGAGTCATATTTTAAGGTTTTCACGTAAAGGTGACAATCATATCCAGATAAATTATGAAAATAAACTGGAATAAATATTGAAGCAAAATAATTCACATTACATCGGTTACAAACTGGACCTCTATATTTTCTAGATCATAACCATATACTATTTCAATTTTTGAACGGTCCTAAGCATATAACGTTTAGCAGCATTATTACGCCTTTCTTGTTCTACATCAATCATTACCTTATTTACCTTCAATAAACAAGGCATTACTTTAACAGTGCTTATAAAGTTTAAAAAACTCTTTGTAGCATTTTTCCCCGATGAAGGTACAGCGAAAACTTTATATTATTTTAAACACTGACGATATATTCCAAATCTAGGTGGTATACATGCTTTAGATTTATTGTTGTATTTTTTCCAGTATTCTCTTCTACTGGTACTAGAACTGACTCAAAGTCAGCATAAATTTCATACGTAAGATTAAACGAAGCCCCATATATTGGCGTCGTGGATCTTCGAGACAGAGTTGCTACCAACTGTCGCTACGAAGAACTAAAACAACTAAACTATTTTCTTTTTGTCAAATGTCTCCTTCAGGTGACTGTTTTTTTTGTTGTTTTTTTACTAAAGCCACGAAATTGAAAAACACAAAAACGTCTCTCAGCTGTAAATATTTATTTGATAAACCCAAAGTTAGACTGGTATGGGGGTCTTTCGCTTAATACATAACAAAAGTAATGCCAAGTTTAAAGGGGCGATGCAACAATTTTTGTACTTTGCGCAAATACCGCTTAGAACGGATCCCTGACGTTAATGACCAATAAAACACGCGTTCGTTTTTCACCCCACGCAATAGAAGTCCCAGAAAAAAATTAAAGAAAAACGAGCAGCGTTTACCCCCTCAACTTGGAGCCAGATCAAGCGGCCACGTGATCTGGAGCCGATTATATGCCGCCAATCTTGATCATAGCCACGCGCTGGGGTTGGCGAAGCACAGGACACGCGCGGAGTTCCAGACATTGTTATAGCTCGGCTATTGTCGCCGTTGCAGCGATTGGACACGGGCCACTACCCGAATGCTTCTCGAGCTAGGAATTATCACGAGCCCAAATCGAGTGCCCACGCAATGCTCGGGTCCAATCTATGAGCAGCATTCAAATATCGTCATATGGGTGTACTGCGATCCCCACGTTACGTCATCAAATTTTGCAAAGAAGAGATTGAATGAAAATGATCGCTTTTGTCCTTGAAATTACACCGCAACAAAGGCGTTTTTGGCCAGTGGCGTTGCGTGCGAGTATCCTTGAGTCCCACTAGTGCCATTAAGCTCGTGTAAAGTGAAAAGCATTCCAATTGAATATCGTTGCACCGCTCCTTTAAAACGTCACCCACAGCATTAAAATATCAGAAATTATTTTAGTACGAGTGCAGTGATGAATGAAATGACTGGATAGTCAAAGATTCTGGTTTTGTGCATACCTATTAAACAGAGTTTAAGTAACGTAGTAGATTTAATTTGGTGATCTGTGCGGGCAAATTAGAGGTCTGCAAAAAAAATACGCAAAGTGTAAAGTGTGATCTTGTGTAAAATATGGTATAAGTACGCACATCGCAAGCTAATAAATATTAAAACAGCGCTACATTTTACACTAGCCTTGTGCAGATCGATAGGTAAGGGGGAATCGAAAGCTGAAGCTTGTACAGATACTGCTCAAGCTGTAACGTTTGAATGTTCATGGTAGCTTATTACCTTCATGTCACGATCTTTCTCGATCGTGGACGAAGCGGGCGAAGCACCCGCCGAGAAGAGACGCCTTGCAGCCTGGTTGTGAGGGTGGACGATGACTGACCGGGGCGGCGTGCGCTTCCGGCGTTTATTATTGCCGTGAACAATGTTGCCCGCCGAGCTGGCGGCCATCGACGGGTGGACGGGAGAGGGCGCTACATGCTTGTCACATCCCTCCCCCAGTTTGTTTTTTCTCAGAAACAAAATAAGAATAAACGATGCCCACAGCCGACACCCACTCGGCGTCTGGTCGTGCTTGGTGTAAGCTGCCTCCTGATTGTTTACAACAAAACAAAAGGAAATACTGCAAGTCTCGGTTGATAGAAAAACCCCACCTGCTGACAGCTAGGCCAAAGGTCACGATATTATAAAAACAAAGGTCTTCACCACCACTACCAGCAATCTTCTCGGCGCCGATTATGGGTATTCACTGGCTGCCAAGGGTATGCGACAGAGCACGTGCTGAAAGCGAGATTTTTCCACGTGATTTCACAAAGTCGCAGTTCTTCTTAACCAACAACGCGCGAGCGACCAGGTGTGAAGTTGTGAATAGTCTGTGTTGATTGTGGCACACGTAGCCAGTAGCATAAGCTTTTTGTAATCCGCGAAATAGCTTGATCCTGGATTACCTTGTTCTCTGATGCACGTAGCACACAAAAGATCCCGAACTCAATCACAGTGTGACTTTAAGTGAAAACAATAATGATAACGAAGCGTGTAGTCACGCGAAAACTGACTGCACATACGCAGAAGGCAAGCTTTGTTTCACCAAATACTCCGTTCACTTTTAAACTGAGTCTAGATGCTCGGACTTCAGCGCGATCTTTCTACTTTTGACAAGTGTGAACTCACAGGCACACGCAACAAAAGCACTGCGGAAGCCAGCAAGCTCGCGCTGAGGGCAGAGCTTCTAGTCTTTAAGGGTGAACGGAGCACAGAAAAGTATATTTGGTTTCACCACAAGTGCGAGCGAGGCGGAACCTACAAGTGCTACAAGCGTGAGCCTGCTTCCCTCAAGGAACGAGCGCACGTGCTCGACAGTACCGTTCAAAGCATGAAGCTCGGTTTTATATATTTTGCTGCACTCAAATTTAATGTGATTTAGACGCGAAATGCTATAGCATTTCAAACACAGTTGTAATAATTCCTCAAATTTACCGTTTTATATTACGCGCGCTTAAGGTTGTTTTTTTTTGCGTAAGCGTGTAATTTTTTAGTTACACAATATTTTTCAGAAGTCCGCCAACTATATTATATTTGATCATACGTAATAGCCGCCTAATCAAATATGTAGACAAAGAAAAAAAACTTTCAGCCTTTTTACTCTGGTGAAGAAGGAAGGCCAGCGAAGCTATACTATGGTGGGAATGAAGTATGCTGGCCGCATAGTCGCAAGCCAGAGTGGAAAGGCGGGACTAGGGTGCCTTAATGTCCTTCTGTTTAGGGTGATGCCACCCTTTGTAGTACCCAATGCCGACAGCACGCGCTCACGGGTAATATAGAAAGAAATGGACGAAACCAAAATGTCGCCATAGCACGGTCAGCGCCACAAACGCGTGCAGGGACACGCTCTTTCACGCGCTTCTGAACAAAATAGAAAAATAAACGTATGGGACAAAATGGCCGGATGACTCCACCCTAAGAAAGGCGCACATGAAGGCACCATAGGCAGGACAGCTACCACCAACGGCGGCAACCACACAACCGGTAAGCCGGTTGTCTGGTTACTGCCGCCGCTCATAGATGGCGGTAGCTGTCCAGAGTTTCGTGTAATCATTTGTTTGCTGAGGGACACGATACTGGGGGAACTTTCCCTTAACAGCTTTGCTGTAAAGCGCGAGCTCCGGGCTTTGAACAGATCTCTTGAGGTCGCGCGTTCCTCCACGTGCTCCGAGCTGTGGTGCGCTGCCAAGACACTCGGCCGCCGAACCCCACTGCACTAGATTAAGCCACTGTAGAAGAAACATTGTGTTTCTTCCACCGTGGATTTAGCTAAGGCTTAAGACCGGTTCAGACACTTGCGTTTGAGTGCGTTTGACTGCGTTGCGGCGAGAATCGAAAGCGAGTCACCGGCATATCTGTGCTTCGTAGCGAAGCGTGGAATCCAATTCAAGGAATCTTCTTGGCACGCCATATAAGCAGCAGGGATGTCCTGGCGTCTCGCTGCCGCAACGCAGTCAAACGCAGTCAAGTGCAACTGTGTGAACCGGGCTTCAGCCCGTTTGATCCCGCAACCATAGGCACATAGCTTTCAAGCTTTGAGCAGCGCTCCAGGCGAGCAAATGATAATATTTGTAGGTCGCGTTTCGAACATCCGTCATTACTCTTCCCCACTACAGCTTTTATACACCGTTCCATTGCAAGTGCCAGCGTAGCAGAAACTAGAATTCAGCGACCTCCGAGCTTTCAGTGTCCCTACCAAGCACGCGCGCTCGTGCAGTGTAAGCATCGTTCTGGGGAACATGTTTTTGCTTGTAGCTTCGGCTTCGCTGTCACGTTAAGTGAAACATACTTGCTCATGGATGCTGTAAAAGACACCAATGCAAATAATAAAGCTGAAAAACATTTTTTGATAGAAAACTAAAGCCGCAAGCTGCATAATTTCTTTAGACGCTTTGTTAGCGCGCGTTCCAGATGCTGACACACGCATGTATTCGAACGTTGCTCGTGCATAGTAGGATGTTACAGAGCCGCTGTTATAATTGTATCGCGTGGATGGTGCAGCCACCATTAAGGCCCGCTCACACTCTTGCAACCGAGTACGACCGAGAGAGACGTGACTTGCTAAAACCTCTTAAAATTTCTAAGGACAAGGGAACACACTGGCATTCTGGCGCCACCTGTGCGGTGACCCTGGAACTGCATTTCACAAGAGCGAAGGTTTTGCGGGATTTCCGAGGTCAAATGTAGCGTAACACCTACCAGAAAGGCTCGTTTATAACGTTGACAAAAGTTTTTCGAGCCAAGAAAGAAAGGATAATGCGCGAGTAAAATAGAAAATATGCCGGACCGCCAAGTTTACACTGCTACCCAATAGATGGCGCCAGTGTGTCCGCTTGTTGTAAGAGGTTTCAAGTCACAAGAGTGTGAACGGGTGGCGGTTGGCGGTTGTGGTGAGCGGACGTGTTTCCTGGTTCTCGTCGAGCATCCGAAGCTAAGTCAACCTC
>JAZHYW010014774.1:0-37945 GCA_037355805.1 Ixodes ricinus
TATTATGCATTGCTCGGAATTTAACCTTACCATTACTTCTGTTTGCGGGGACTGATTATACGTTCTTGTTTCATCAAAAATATCATGTGATTTTATGGGAACCTTGGAACCTACGCTCAAGATCGTTATAGGGGCCCCATTTGGGAGGAATATTTAGGTGTCGAATGTAGGTTCGTGAATGAATAAATTAACTTTTGTATTTTCAAAAATACCGTGAAAGCAGTGCAGGAATGAAAATTATCGGACATTGTTTGCTAGCTTGCCAAGTCACAAACAGGCAACAAGAAGGATTCCAGTAGTCCGGAAAACGAAATTACCCATTGCTGACGTGTTGTATAGCCAGTTTTGTTCATGGAATTAATTTCATTATCGAAACCCATAAAATTAAAATTTGATGACCATGATTGGCGATTTATTGGTAATCCAAACCATGATCGCTTTGATCGAAAGAGCTGACTAAGTCTAGCCATGCTTCTATTTTTTTGTCCGCTCTTCTTTGGCTTAGGTACAATCGAGCCAAATTTCGTCCAGATATTAGAACCAGCTCTTTTCATGGTATTAACTCCTTTGTTATCGAAAGCCAGCTCATTAAGGGCCAAGATTTGAAACTCGTGCATTGTGCATTGTTTGTAACATTCAAACCATAACTGCTTCGAGCCAAAGACTGTAGTCTTGACATGCCTGCTTTTGTCTGCCCGTTTTTGCTAAGGTGCTGGAGCAAGCTTTGCTTACGGCATAAGCTTGTTTGTTAGCGAAACCAATGTCGTCGCAAAACGTACATACGCGGCATCGTGCATTGTTCGTACATAATTAACAATGACCGCTTTGACCCAGTTGAACCGTAGTCTGCAACACGCTTGTTTTGTAGTTTGCTTTACTTTGTTCAGCGGTTGCAACCCAACTTTTTCGTGGCATTAACCTCGTTTGTTTTCGAAACCCAAGTCTTAGGCCGTACTTTAGACTGTGCATTGTGAATTGTTGGTAATTCAAACCATAATCGTCCTCGAGCCAAGGACTGTAGTCTTGACATGCCTGCTTTTTGTCTGCTTTTTTGCTAAGTTGCTGAGAGCAAGCTTTGCTTATGGCATAAGCTTGTTTGTTAGCGAAACCAATGTCGTCGCAAAACGACATACGTAGCATTGTGCATTGTTCGTAATATTAACAATGACCTCTTTGACCCAAGAACTGTAGTCTGCACATGCTTGTTTCAGTGTTGCTTTACTTTGTTCAGCGGTTGTAACCAACTTTTTCGTGGCATTAACCTGTTTGTTCTCGAAACCCAAGTCTTAGTCAAAATGTTAGACTGTGCATTGTGAATTGTTGGTAATTCAAACCATAATCGCCTCGAGCCAAGGACTGCGGTCTAGACATGCGTGCTTTTTGTGTGATTCCTTTTGTCAAGGTGCTGGAGCTAGCTTTTTTTACGGAATAAGCTTGTTTGTTGGCGAAACCAACGCCTTCGTAAATATTACAGACGTAGCATTGTGCATTGTTCGTAATTCAATGACCGCTTGGACCCATGGGCTAGTCTAGATATGGCTGTATTTTGTGTTTGCGTTATTTTATTCATGTGTTGCAGCCAGCTTTTCATGGCATTAACTTGTTTGTTGTCGAAACCCACGTCGTAAACAATGTCTGTGCATTGTGAATTGTTCGTAATTCAAGCCATGACCGCTTCGAGCCAAAGACTGTATTCTGTGACATCCCTGTTTTTGTCAGCTTTCGTTTGCTAAGGTGCTGAGTCGGCTTTGTTCACGGCGTAAGCTTGCTTTGTTAGTGAAACCAACGTCTTCGGAAAAATTACAAGACGGAGCATTGGGATTTGTTCGTAATTCAAACAAAGATCGCTTCGACCCAAGGACTGTAATCCAGACATAGCTGTTTGCTTCATTTCGCTGAGGTATTGCAGCCAGCTCTCTACATGGCATTATCTTGTTTGTTATCGAGATCAGCCTCGTAGTCAAAACTTGGGACTGCACTGGGACTCGTTCATAATTCCAACAATTAGCGCATCGACCCAATGATTCTAGACAAGTCACAGCTGTTCTTTTGTCAACATTTTTTGCTTAGGTGCTCGAGTCAGCTTCACACGCGGCACTAGCTCGTTTATTATCGAAACCGACGTCGCAGTCAAAATCGGAGCACTGCCATTGTGCATTATTCGTTATTCAAACAATGATCGCTTCGACACAAGGATGTAATCGAGCAATGCTTGGATTTAGACGAGTTGGTTGGACGTTTTGAGGTATACTGCGCTGCGAAGTTACACTAAACACGTGAAACTATGAGGTTATATGGTACAGAGATAAGACCATTACGTACTTCGGATGGCGCAGACTAACAACTGTTTATTTGACGTTTTAGAGGGCAGCTTTTAAACGCCCGTTTCTGGGTTCAGCGTCGTCGGCGGCCTAACAGCGCGTTGCATTGTGACACGTCACATGTCTCCCCGCTAAATTCAGCGGGGAAACTAAATTTGTGTTGAGGCCATGTGCCGACATTCGTGTTGAGGCCATGTAACGACAGTAGAAAGGAGGATGTGGGAAGGAGGAGGATGAGGAGGGTAGGGGTGGTAGGGGAGGAGAAGGCGTTGGGAGGGTACGGAGGAGGAAGGCTATACCCTCTTGTTTTCCCTCCTCTCTTCCTCCTCAAGAGCTGCGCTTTATTTTCGCATCATAAAGATTTGTAAACGTCTTTCATTTTTTTTTTTTTTCGCAGGCTTCGTGCTTCTAGGAGGGTTGTCCAGCGACCGAGAAGCACTAAGTCCGTCTGCGTCACTGGACCATTGATTCATCATCGTTCCTGCTCAGGTGACTCCGAAGTCACCTGTTCTATAACGCAGGAGATCGTGGAATTTCTCCTTCAGGTTGTAGACGTGACGAAACCTGGAGTATGCTGCAATTGCTACATTGAGGGCAGCTCTATTTATCGTCTGGCATCGGACATCCTACGCTCTACAGCCTGGTCTCTTTGGACACCGTTGATATTTCAAATACAAACAAAAAAGAAAACGGTTTTTTCTTCCTCTTGGTGTGTACGCGGTCACTCCCAGTCCACAAAAATGTTCGATATATTTTTGTTTACAGCGGCAGCCTTAGTATAGCACTTCCCCAAGTTTCGCGATAGCATGAGCGTAAGCGAAAATAAAAGTTTCCACCTATAAATTTAGGGCGAAAATTAATATTACGTGACCTCACGTACACATGACCTACAGACGAATTCAAGTTCCCGGCTAGATTTTCGAAATATTTGCATCACGTGACCCATGCACTCAGTTCAGTTTTTCCCCTATATTTGGCGGGAAAACGTATTTTGGCTGACCTGTCGTCACGTACCTAAAGGCAAATATAGGTTTCCCGCTAAATTTAGTGCAAAAATTCACGTTACGTGGCCTACGCACTAATTCAGTTTCCCCGCTAAATTATGCGGGAAAACGCCTCGACCTTGAAATAATTTATTCATCTGCAACGGATCGACGCTAAACCAACGCAACGTTTTTTGTAGATCAGATCACCGTTTGACGCACAATGGGCCAATGTCAATCGACCGTCATAACCACACCGTCCAATAAGAAGCACAGCTACCGCTGTCTAGACGCATCACGTCGTGTTATCGTCACGCTTTTTTGTTTTCTCTCGTAGACTTGAAAGAGTTTACTCAAAGTTAGATATCTCCATTTCACGGGGATAGCTCGACGATTTAGACCATGTTTAAACATCACTAGTGTAGCACCAAACCGGAAGTCTTTATAGATTCCCACAGGGAAAATTTATGCGGGTAAGAGCGAATAGAAATTAAAAGACCTCCTTGAGCTGGCGATTATTCTGACTCCCTACGAGTTGTAGGGCTGACTTAAAAAAAAAGAGCGATCAGTTCAACGTGAAACTTTTCTCAAATACCTTGACCAGTATATCGTATGATATCGTGTTGCTGAAGTTTAAGTACAATTGTCTCGAACCCATGCTATTAATGAGCAACTTCGGTCAATGTTTTGAACTTTGGGACTTCGACTGTTTTCAGCTCAGACAGTCACCCTGAATTACTGGGTATACTTTTTTTCTCAATGTTGTGTGTAGATTTATATATATCATGGCTCAGTTTGGTTTGGGGCGTCTACGGCAAAACCGAAACTATCTGCTAGAGGGGTGGCAACACTGGTCATCGGCTGTATCGCCACGACGTGACGTCATTGTGGTGCTGCGGTTCGTGGTACAAAGCGTTTAAGCAACCTCAACTCCACCGCGCCGTGACGTCCCGGATTTATGCGGTACGTGTCCCCCAAGTGTTTGTTGACTAATAGGTTATCCCGCTTGCCACTCCCAAATGTGCAGCAGGACGCACTTTCAATATCGTTTTTGGCGGAGAACACAGCCTCACTTCAACGTCATATTTCGGCTGTAATCATATTTCATTCCACTAAAGCAGAGACAAGTCATTTAGTCTGGTTTCGTTTTTGATTGAAATTGCCCTTTATATGAAACCTATGAAATGGCCATAAAATAATTAAAATTTCCGTCTAGCATAAAAAAATGTGACCAGACCGTGCATGACGATAATAATACTCGGAGAAAAAAACCAGATGGACAAAAGGAGAAACGCACATTCCAAACACAGCAAGGTGACTGAAGCACGACCGAAAAAATCCACCTAGTCCTGTTATCGAACCAGGGACCTCTTCATATCCAGTGGAGCGCTCTACCAACCGAGCTAACCAGAAGTTATACGTCAGTTGAGCAAGCGGGTTTTTACAGCTGCCACCGGTCTTAAACCAACAAGTGTGAACGCCCTGCATTTTAAGTTTATGATGACAATGCAATAAATTCAAAGGTACAAGAGAGCTGAATAGAAATGAATTGAATTTGAACTGAATTTATTTTCGCCACATTGTGCCGAGGACATTGGACAGAAAGCCTCCATGAGGAGACTTGACAGGGTCCGGCATCGTCTTGTAGGTACATGACATCGTTTATAAATGAAAGCAAAAGGACACAATAATATCTGTCAAACAAAGTAAGCATACAGTGATTTTTTTGTTAAACAACGAATATCAACACCATCTGTAAAATCTGTTCAGCAGTTTAGGCAGCAAGGGATTGTAATGCCTAATTGGTGCGAAAATGAGGAACATTCGCAGAACTCTTTGTGACGGACATTGATGACGAATTCGCGTTTTATTATTATATTATGGTCGCGAATTCGCGACCATAATATTTCCTGGAGAAAGAGAAAAAAGGGCGACAAACGACAAATATATCAATATGGGCTTATAAACATGCAGGGAGGGAGAAAAGAAATGAAATGGGAGGAGATCGGTGAACATTAAGAGGCAGAAAAGTTCACAGTATGTGCGGCAGAAGAAACTCACCTTAGAGATGAAGTGGAATCACCGTATATGCCAGGCTACTCCTGAATGGGATGCAACCGGAGGGGATGGTGAACGCAAGGGCGGAGCTCTAGGCATGTGAGTTAAAGGACGAAGAGTGGGAACCAGAGAAGTAAAGCTCCAGAGAATACTTATGGCTGGAAGGGAGGTTGACTGGTGTGAACACTCTTCTGGGGTTACTTACCCCAAAAAACAGGAAATGTCAAGGAAGGCAAATACAAATTATTTTGCATGCATACCAAATGACATAAGAGAAGTGGGCGTTAATGAGAAAATAATTATCATAGGAGGCATGAATGTCCACTTAGAAGTGTTGGACAGATTCACAAATACGAGCGAAACGTTTCTAGAAGATTTCTGTGATGCCGTGGACCTAGTGTTTGTTGATTCACAAATAAAATGCGACGGATAAATAACGTGGGAACGAAACAGCTTACACTCAACAATAGACTGCTGCCTCATGTCCACCAAAATGTATGACAGGATAGGAAGTATGGACATATATGAGGAATGTACAGAAATCTTTGAGAGTTACCACAAAAAAATGTAAGATTACATTTTGAGCATCCGAATTAGAACCGGCTCAGGAATGAGCGGTTGAGCCGAAACTAAGTGATGCTCAATTACAAGAAACATCTAAATGTATTGAGAACATAGCATCAAAACGAAACTACCAGAACAAGAATGAACGTATGAGAACATAATATGAATCTTTATTATAGAATTCGAGATGCATCCAATTATAAAAAGAGGAATGCCAAGACGAAGACACAAGCAAAAAGCTGGTGGGATAGGGAGGTCAAAACAGCCATATTGCGGCGCCGAAACGTATCAATGAAGAATAGGATGGCAAAAAAAAAAAGGAAGCTTTGCTATCTGAAATAGCATTAAAATGGGAGCACTTTCAAAAACCGAAGAGGAGATATCAGCTTGGATACATTACGGCGTGAAGAGACATCTAGGAAGAATTGGTGGGCAAAGAAGGGAAGCCTTGCACCTGAAGTTGCATTAAAATGGGACCACTTTTAAAGCCGAAAAAAAAAAGACACATCAGTTTTAATACACGCGAAAATTGGGAGAGCAGGAGTGCGGTTTCAAGTAAAATTGGTGTAATGCATATATGTTTTGAGACTGTTCCGAATGACGTGAGTCTGTTGGAATTATTTGCGCAACGGTCCCCAATATGATTCTGACAAAACAGTGATTGGACACAACAAACACGCAGCGTTACGCTACTGTTGGAACCCCATGCTGCCTGGGGAACTGTGTACTTAAAGTCGGGAGAAGACTCAATGTACAACGCTTTCTAGGCGGCATAATTTAAATGTTAAGTAACCACAGCGCAGAATACATTTCTTATGCGATGCGGCATCACTGCAGTATAGGACGTAAAAATAGTGATGATGAACAGTAAATTGTCTCCAATTTGCTCCTGACGCTACATTGATCGTCACAATAAATCCTCAGCGGTTATGCTATTGTTCAGAATTTCATGCTGCCTGGAAAAGTTCCTAATAATACTCGGAAAAAGTATGAAGGTATCCCGTGTGCTAGGCGGTATAATTTAAATGTGATGCAACTGCAGCGCGCGACATGTTATTATGCAACGTGGTATCAGTGTAGTGAAGACCCAAAAATCGAAACGTTGTGTAGTGAACTGTGTCAATCTGTTTCTGACGCAACATTGATCCACACTACAAAGACACAACGTTATGTGATTGCTTCGAACTCGGTGCTGCCTGGGGAACCGTGTTCTAAGAGTCGGAAAAAGGCTGAAGGTACGACGTTTGCTAGGCGACAAACTCCAAATGGCCCATGGAATTGGCCCTAACACTCCAACTGCCGGCCCTGAGTCGAGCCCCGCGGGCCCTTGTACGCTGACCACGCAAGGTCGTTTTAGATGCGGAGCATCTCTTGCTCGAGGCTATGTCCCGCGGCGTCGTAGTCCGCACTCGCACTACGCACGCGCAACTCTCCTCCTTCCCTCTCTCCAACAGCTGCGCGTTACTCTCTCCGCTCCCTCTCTCTTCCAGCTGCGTGCACTGCGCGTGCGTTCGCTTGTACTCACACCGCGCGCGCACGCGCACTCTCCTCCTCTAATCTCCTCTCCTTCAAGTGTGAAAAAAAAAGATAAACGGCGAGCGGTGAGCGTTCCAAGTTTCTCTGCCGCGAGCCGCGACGAAGGCTTGCGTACGGGGTTACGCTAGGGCAGTCGGTGGCGCAATCTCTCGACGTCAGCACGCAACTGACTCTTACCTTCGGAACCAACACGAGGCTCCGCATCACCCCATGGTTCCCCTCGGGAAGATGGTGTAATTTGTGCTTTGGGACGTCTTCCTTCACGCCTAATCGCAAATGTGAACGAGCCATTACTGCTGCAGACGTCGGCACCGCACGCGCAAGCCTTACCCGTGTAAAAGATTCGAAGTAAATAACCAAAATAAACCGTTGATGAACGTGCGTGCACAATGCTATTTGTTTAAGGTCTTTGCTCTAGAACAGTTATTGCTGCCGACGCACGCGCGCCTTTCCCACGCGCGGCGTCTCTCCTCCCTGACATAGCGCAATGCCGCGCGCTCTTCTGCGGCCACCTGCCGAAGATCGCGCACCTGCTTCTTATCAGTTGGACTTCAGACTTCACATGGGTCGCACCCGTGTTGTACGTTCCAAAGAGGAGGAGCGGGAGTACGAGGAGCGCAGGCGCGCCCAGAATCAAGAATGGGTATGCCGCCAACGGTAAACCGCCGTTGCCGCTGCTCCCAGTCGACATTGCAAAGGCTCTCAATTTTACAGCGGAACTGTTAACGGCTATTTTCCTCAGTATCGTGTCCCGTACCAAAAAAATGTTGACACCTGTGGACGACACAATACTCTGGTTGCCGCGGTCGCTCATAGATGGCTGTAGCTGTCCAGAGTGTTGTGTTTACCGGTTGTCTGCTTGCCTGCCGTCGTTCATAGATCACGACTACATTTCTTGGAGGAAGAAGAGCGGGAACGGAACGAGCGGCGATAGTGCGCAGCAGCGCGAATGGTTTCGCAATCGCCGCGAGGCAGCTATCGGCTAAAGTTACGGTTAACCCCGAACCACATAAGGCGTATTCGCAACGTATTTATGGGCGTTTTGGCGGGCGTAATCCCGACGTACAGCGGGCATCGGGACGAGCGCTTCCTCGGTCGGCGTAAATACGCGCGTATTCGGCGATCCGACCGAGACAGGTATAGAGCAGCATCGGAGTATTTCGACGTGGCGTGTCTGGAAGCGTACGGCACGGTGCCGCCCAATTAGCTCCCGAGAAGAGAGCCGGAAGTTGCTCGAGAATCGGCTTGCTGAGCTATGCGGCCGGCTGGCTGGCTGACTCAGCCGCCGAAATGGGAGCTCGCTTGGCGCGTTCGCCGGTTTATCGGCGAAATGTACGAAATCGCTATATCTCTTTGGCACGAGCGATGAACGACTGAGACAGAAGAAAATACCACCGATGTTGCGGGCGATGTGAAAAAAAAATTATAAAAGGAAGGGTTTTGAGCAGAGATCGCGGCCGTCCTCTTGCTAGGAGTTCTTGGCAACTTGACGCTTGCAACGAACATTTATGAAACACGTGTTAGCAAATTAGGCTTTGGTTGCTTATTAACATTCAGTTATTTCTGTCCCCTTGCGGAACGTAATATTTTAGCAGCCAATCTACATTCTGCCTCCTTTCATGAAAGGCGCGAGTCGGGCTACACTGCACCAAACACCGAGGAGACATGGACGAAAAGCGTCGTGTGTGGTTTGGCGACCTTCCCTTCTTCCCTTCTGTGAAAAAAGCGCCCGACCAATCCCGTGATTATAAACGCTGATACGCGCGTAAATTCGTCGAGAATACGCCCTATGTGGGTCGGCGTTTACACTGCGTCGAGCGCTTCAGATTCCCTTGCGAAAGAAGAGCGGATCGCTCGCCTGGAAAGCCACCACCGAGAACAGAAGCTACAGCTCTGCTGCTCTTCCTCCTTCACCTAAAGTGGAAAAACTAAAAGTATCTTTTTTTTTTTTTTTTACGGCTAGGGGAAAAGCAAAACTTTTTTTATTAAACCAATAATGTGTCTAAAAAAGTCATTTTCATAGCGATGAATTATTTATTGGTTTTATGGGTTTTTCGGGATTCGTACCCCGGGTTTTGTATTTTTCAGTTGTCAACATTGACGCTGATCATCGAGGTGAGGTCATTGAGCGCAGTATATCATTCAAATAATACAATCAATATTCGTGAGTTTGTATTGTGTGTGATAAATTCACTGCTGAAAGGCTCTGTATAATTATCTCATCAGAAATACCCCTTGCAAAAGTTCACAACTTGTGCCACGTGCTAGAAAGGTGAGGCGAGGCAGCCCCGCGGCCTTCTGGTTTATTTTGCAAGCGATCTATTCTGCAGCGGTACAGCTGCTTCAGCGGTCAAGATCTGCGACATATGGGCAACAATCGGAAAACAGTGCTGTGCCGTGCATGTGGATAGCTGTTGCGTAGAAAGTATTTCAACACTTAAACAACCGAGCTAGGTCGCCAAACTCGTGGAACAAAAGATTCATTGCTTTTTGACGTAGCGGGGGAGGGACCGAAAAGAGCGCCACGAAGTTTAATCCTTCTTCATATTCGAAGGTGCGCTCAACTTCGCAACTTCTGACCTTGGAGGGACGAAAAATGCCCTTGCGATCCCTAGGCGGTGCACGAGAGCACGAGACAGCGCGGGGAGGCGAACGTTCACGCCGCTCGCTGTGTGTTGCCTTTGTGCTCTGTAGCGCCGTGGCGCCGTTCCGCCAATATGCAATCCCGTCATGCCTCGCTCAGTCGAGGAGCGAGAGCAGACGAAGGGGTTCGCCTGCTACGATGCGGCATTCGCACAGCGGAACCAAAAGAAAAGTAGATTCTGCTAGGAAGTCACGTCCCGCGGGCTACAAACTCAAACGCGTGCTTGAATTATAAGCGTCTGATTCTTCACGAAGGGAGGAATCGACGACCGTGCATTTACTTGCATAATTTGAGTCGCTTATGTTGCCGTAGAAACGCTGAAACCTACAAGCGTGTAATGAAAGGCTATGGGCAATCACATCAGAGGCCGCGAGATTTTCTCTCATCATCTGTGTGCAGGTGAAAAGTGGAACATTTGTCGACAAACCTCCCTCAGCAGACACCCGTGATGCTTTCACTCATCGTCCGGTAAAGCCAAACATGGAGACGTTACCCGATGCTTGAACAAAATCATAATTAAAAGTCAGCTATTTTTTTGTCGTATTTTGTTTGAGAAAGCTCCCGTTCTCAACGCCCTTACCAGGGAAATAAAAAGTCTTAAGAAACGTAATGCTAGATATTCCAACAAACTAGATTTAAGCTGTATCCTTTCAGCGGTTCACTCATAATGCACCGCTTAAATCCGAGCAAGCTTTTGCGCGTACAGTGTGATTAATTTTCTCTAGTGTATGCTGTTTTATAACCAGCCGGTTTCGGAAACTTACGTCGTCTGTCAATATCTCTGACAGCCGAGTCGCTTAATTAGGAAGTTATCACAAATATAAGTTACACGTTGCAACAACCAATGTTTATAGATAAACATTGGCACCGACTGCACCCTCGCATTCCCACCCATCACGTCGAACAGAAAGGCGCTAGTTTCGGTTTTGAGGTCGGTACTTTTTACAATATCTATGGCGACAGCATCAGTCTGCACTCAGTGCATTTGGCAAGTTCGTTCCGGGGCCAGTTCTCTGTGCAGCGCTCCGGGGGTGCGATCCATTAAACCTCTCGCAGCGAAAAGTCTAGATCGCGGATCGGGAGCCCGTCGGTGGCATCACCGGCAGCCACTCTTTGACAACAGGCAATACACGCAAGTCAAAGGGAGAAATACGCAAGAAGTAGGCATATTGAAGTTTGTAAGCGGTGCTCGAGGGCGAGTATTTTATGACGTGCTATCGGTTGCTTGGAGATCAAATAGACGTTCGTCAAGTAGAAACTACAAAGAACACGCAAGCGAGCTGGTGAACTTTCAGCATTGTAAAACCCAAAACGTAGGGCAAAAAAAAAAAAAAGAAGAAAAATTGGGTACAACACAGACATAGGTCCCTGTGTCTGTGCTGTCCCACCCCTTTCTTCTTTTTTGTCCTTCGTCTCGGGTTTTACATTGTTAATTCGTCAAACGTTCGAACGTCGATTAAAAAAAAAAAATTGGCCGGAGCATTACCGATTTTATTGACGTCGCTTGCTTCGGTTGCTAAATAAATGACATGTTCAACGACTTAATGACACGCTCCGAGTTTTAGCTTGTCAGAAACAACCCAACAGCAGTTAAAAAAAATTTCGCCAGAAGTATTATGTGCAAGCGGTCAAAACGATGCGAATGTCTCCAGTTAAGGCTTTTTAACTTACCGTTTGCTAAGCTCTTAACACTTCGAGTTCAGGAATGACCACAATAACTTTTCTTAACCCTTGTCCAATTAAACAGATAACAGTTTACGCCCAACAAAGTCGCCCCTCGACCCTCAACCAACGTTTACTTTAAAAAAGATTGGTATTCTAACGGGTTTGATACTCTTGCCCACAATATTAACGGTTATTTGCGGAAGACACGATAGAAGTTTCATGGTCGAGAACAGGGTGTAAGATAGACAGGTGGGGAAACGAGAGCCAAATGAGCGACCCGATTGTGTACCCCCGGGTTTCTCTTTTCCTGTGGCGCCATCTATGTGGAGCACCGCGAACTCTCACTCGGGTGGCCGACCAAGTGGGGCGACCGGTGGCGACCGGCTAAACTGACGGAGATTTTTTTCTTCTCGCCGCAGCGCCATCTGTCGCAAATCGAGGGTACCCGCAAGCAGACGAGTACACAATCCGGTCACGGCGCTGCGGTAGGCCTCTATGGGCCGTTTCCCCACCTGTCTATCTTACACCCTGGTCGAGAACAACCTACCAAGGTAATAAGATTGAGTTTCCCCGTTCCATCGCATAGCATGCATTAGATAGTGTCAAGCGATGACTGCCGGTGGTGCCGCTCGACCCCAGCAATACAGGCCTCTGCCCGCGATCTAGCCGACTAAGGGATCAGTGGTGCTAGTGATTTTAGACAGAAATCGTTTCTTTGCATTCAAATTTCGCAGTGACAACGTAAACAGCACAACACTGCCGAATCTCGAGCAAAACCTGTCGTCTGCAGCTTCACTCGCAAGTGCCAAAGCGCCACCACGCGAGACAGGTTCGATGATAGTGTCAGTGGTTTCAGTTTCGTTTTCGAGTTCACCGCCTTGGTGGCGCAGGCATGTAAACTTTTTTTCAGACAATATGTTCAGTGGAACTTAAGTCGACTGAACGTTTCTGTTGCCCCCTGACGCAAAATGTGGCAGACAGACGCGCAAGAAAAATAGCATACCCGCCTGCTCCGAACGCTTCGCCGGCTCTTTCAAAATCTAAAAACATTAAAAACCACGCGTGTCCTCCATGTAACTAAACATTCTGATTGGCTTCATAGAGGATCCTTCACAAATGGCGAGGACCTGCACCGAGCTCACTGCAAGCTTACCAGAGATCGTCGAACTCTGTGGTGGGCCGAGCTTGTGCGGCGCCTAAACAGTCAGGGGTCGGCGAACAAGACTGGGTTTTGGACTTTGGAGTGCGAACGTTAGAGCAGCAGAGGAAGAGACAGGTACCCCGAGTGAGGACGGGAGAGGCATGACAGGAAAGCCACCCCGACGTTCGCCTCTGACTCCAGAGGAGGAGGCAAGTCTCGGAACCCTTGGTGTGGACACAGTCCACAGGTTGCGATGGGCCAGTGCTGGGAATGGAGGTGAGATCACACCATTTTTGCGTTCACATGCCGAATTTTATGGTGCACCGATTAGCAGCAAGAATAGCACCCACAAACATTGCTGCCCTTGTGCATGGTGAAGCAAAACCTTGCTCAAATTCGTAGAGTATATCACCATCTTGCTCTCATGTAGAGGCTCACAGGTGAATTTGTATGCTAATTCTAAGACTGAATGCATATATATAGATAGGTTCTGGATGATAGTGGGACAAGTGGATCGATAGTTGGTGAGCAAAAAGTTTGCCAGTCGTAGCCACTAATAGAGTTGCCAAAGTTATTTCAGCCACAGACCGAAGATTCCCTTAAAACTGGGCCATCAACCTCGACGGCATTCGGGGACCATCCGAGCCCAGTCGATGAGCCGCATGACGAGGCTGGAGGCAAGTGTTTTTTTCAATGAACCTGGATTTCTTGGTATGAATTATATATACTCAAGGGCGGATCTCTGCGTAATCTTACAATCTAATCTTGGTTAGAAAACATGATATGTTAATTAATCCGATAATAATTTTTCTTAACCAGGGGTTCCTAGCCGAACTCGACGCCCAGTATGTGGTGCCGGTAGTCTCCGCTATCACCCCACCCGGTCCAGAGAGGCGTCAAACGAGCTCCTCGTGGAGTCCAACGCCGAACTAGTGACCCAAGTCACTGAGGCTCGTTCAAGCTGTTCACCAGCAGGTCGAGTTAGTCACAAAGCAAATACATTCAGTAAACCCGAAACGTGTAACCTGCACGCAGCGAGTTCACTCAAGAATCAAGAGCATGCACCATTGGACCCACATCTTTACGAAGTGCAGAGGCAGTTCATAATATAGGAATTACACTTGTACAATCATTGCCTAAAAAATTGAAGCGGTGAACAACCATAAAAAGCAAATATTTAGTGACTACGTTCCACATTACGCGTCCAGTGCACTAGGTTGGTCATACCTGTGTCACAATTGCAAACCACGTAGTACACATAGGGCGTAAATCCTCGCGGTGGTTGTATCAAACTCATCTCCTTTCTATCAGCTAGGTGATTCTAATCACTTATTTTATCGGGCAGATATCCTTCAATTTAGGCAAGCTTACCCTTTGATTTCATTAAACTGGTCCAATGACTACATAGTTTTGTCACAGGTAAATTAAATGTCAAACTCTGAAACAATAATTATTAATGCTCTTATTACTACAAAACAGCAATCAACATATTAGTGATATGCTCTGCAAAGTTGTAGTGGAAAATCAGGACATAGTTCCCAACTACGTGTGCAACTGTTTAGCTGACAGATTATCCATCTGCAATAGCTGTAAACAAAAAGTAAGCAAGACATCTATAGAGGATTTGCGTTAGATGTTAAGGTGCTGTGTGCATTTTGCTAAAAATCAACAATCTTACATTTGATCTCACCCTGAGATAAACAGTAATATAGGTGTCACTGGTGTGCCACTAGGTGGAAAAGAAGAGGGAAGCAGGGGCTCGAAGAGCAGAAGCGGTGGGGATCCTTTCGAATCGGCTGGAGCATCCGGTCTCGGCGACGCACCGAGCCAGGGAACGAGGTCTCGGCGACGCACCGAGCTAGGGAACGAGCTCTCGGCGACGCACCGAGCCAGGGATCTAGGTCTCGGCGACGCACGGAGCCCGGGAACGAGCCCTCGACGACGCATCGAGCCAGGGAACGAAGTCGCGGCGGCGCACCAAGCCAGGGAACGAGCTCTTGGCCACGCACGGAGCCAGGGAACGAGGTCTCGGTGACGCACGAAGCCAGGGAACGAGGTCTCGGCTACGCACCGAGCAAGCCTCAGCTACGCTCTGAAAAACGGGACTCAGCCTTAGACTTCGCTCCACAAGTCCGGCATCCGAACGCGCTGAAGCACCGAGCCACCAACCACGAGCAAGCGTTCGTGAGTGACTCGACCGGGGACTTACTACTGAGACTGGGACTTATTGACGGTATACGAAGACGTTATTTTTTATATCTATAACATAGATGTTGAGTGTCATAACGGTTGCTTGACACAACTCCTAGTTATTTTTCTTCTTTCTGTTCTTCTTCTGTTGTAAATATATATACCTTTATTCTCATCCTCCACTGGCCTTCTTTTCTCTACAGCCTACGCGTACCTTCCCGGCGTGACGGTGAGTGATACTTAGTGACACATGATGCATTGCTTTGTAAACATCTACTAAAAAACATAAGGTGTTGCTCAACCCAAGTTGCGTGGCAAGGTGTTTGCTGTCGACCCTGCAACTTTGTAGGAAGTATGAGCATGTCAATGCTGAGTTCGCGGACGATGGACATGTCGACGATGAGTATGTCGAAGCAGACAAAATCCTGCCACCATTTGACGCAGCTGAACATTCGCCACCGATCGATGCAGTCGACAGCCTACAACAAGTGAAAGACTTCAACAATGACATTCTTCTCGACAACCTAGGGGAAGCAAATGGCAATGCTAGCCGGAACAATACAACACCTCCAATCGACAGAAACCTGCCAGATGAAACTCAAC
The DNA here is from genome assembly GCA_037355805.1 of Ixodes ricinus. NCBI lineage: Eukaryota > Metazoa > Arthropoda > Arachnida > Ixodida > Ixodidae > Ixodes > Ixodes ricinus. Next base: position 15,706 of record JAZHYW010014774.1, read on the forward strand.
CTGCAGTCACAGCCCCTGTGCCACCAAACCACGTTATACCAACCGAACCACCCGGCTTCTTCGTGGGACCTCACACAACAAACAGTATCGCGATATGAACTATATCCACGGGACTCTGACCTGCGCAGTGCTCTCAGTAAACACTTCGAGGGTGATAATTTAACTTCAGACGCCAACATTTTCGTTAAAAAAGATGGTGGCATGGTGCGTGCGAGCTGAGAAGCATAAAGTAGGACGGTTGAATGAAGAAAAGTCTTTGGGCCCGTTACACATGTTGCAAAGAGCACAATATTATGCGTTGAAGAAAAGCTGTGTATGAAGGTGGAAATAAAACCATCAAATATTGCACTTTGTAGTATGATTTAATTAAATTAAACAAAATATTTGTTTCCTCAAACAGGCCACAAACGAGCAGGTACGTGTGAGCACGCAGGCTTCGGGCTCCAGTGCCTGATTGCCTTCCTGGCGATTCAACGTACAGTGGGTGGCCACAGACTTGATTAGGGACGCACCTGATTAATAGCGAGGTTGGTTCCCTTTGTCTTGACGCTTCTTCCGGCTCTTATAGTAAGCATTATAATATTTGTTTACTTTTCAGGACAAGCACCTTTCGACCAGAACAGGAAGAGCTGTAGTTGTAAAAACTGACTTTTTTACATGATTGAACTTTGAATTTATGCTTCAAGTATTTCTGGCTCGTGGAAATGGGTATGTACAAAACGTGTATATTGTCACGAATGACCAGGAGAAACGAAGAATAACTAGAGAAACCGAAACATTTAATGGGGCGAACTTGTGTCCAAAAAATAAGAAGAGAACAGAAGAAAGCAGAGCGTCGCGGGCGTTGGAGTCGGCGAGACAGCAGGATCGAACGCTGAGGCGAAACTGACTCGCATCGGCACGCGGAGCCCCTTATGTGCGCGTGTGGAATTCTGAACAATCGGCGTAGAAGATTCTGCGCGGAGAACATCTCTGACGCTAGAATCAGCAACACGGTTCTCGAATTTACCAGAACATCACATTAGAGTCAACAAAAATGTGTACCCGCGGCCAGGATTCGAACCCTGGCTTTCTGCGTGAAAGGCACGCGCGATAACCGTTAGGCCAGGAGCGCGCTCCCCGCTTGTTCAGCAGCGCTCGCGGCATTAATCCCCCTTAAAAAGTGCATCCTCCCGATGCAGCACAAAACGAGAACGCAAATACACAGCAAAATGATAGCATATAGTCTCGAGCCACAGTTCACTCTTTGACGAGAGTCCAAAGTTCTATCGTTCGTAATACGGCTTGAGCCGGACGACATGCACCACCTCGGGTCGTGGCTGGCGTCTTACGGATGGGTGCGTTCCGTCGGGTAGAACTTCGTAGTTCAGATTGCCGAGGGGTTGGATGATTTTGTAGGGTCAGAAATTGCGTTTGAGAAGCTTCTCGCTGAGACCGCGGCGCCGTATCGGTGTCCACACCCATAGCCGGTCCCCGGGTTGAAAGTGGACGTCCCGGCGACGAAGGTTATAGCGGCGTGCATCGACTCGGCTGTTGGTCATGAATCTTGATTCTTGCCAGTTGGCGAGCTTCTTCCGCGCGTTGCGTGATCAGCTGAGCGTCGTTGCCATCGTTGGCCGTCACGTGAGGCAGCATGACGTCGAGCATTGTGGTAACCGTCCGGCCGTGTATCAGTTGGAACGGTGTCATTCCCGTGGTTTCTTGAACCACTGTGTTGTATGCAAACTTGACGCACGGCAACACCTCGTCCCATGTCTTGTGCTCTACGTCCACGTACATGGAGATCATGTCGGCGATCGTCTTGTTGAGCCGCTCCGTTAGCCCGTTGGTCTGCGGATGATAAGCGGCTGTTCGTCAATGGCTAATATGACTGAGCCGAAGAACTTCTTGAGTCAGCTGTGCCATCAAGGACGACCCGCGATCTGTGATCAGTACTTCAGGTGTGCCGTGTCAAAGGAGAATAGACTCGACGACAAACTTGGCGACTTCCACAGCTGTTCCCGATGACAGGGCTTTCGTCTCGGCGTATCCTGTAAAATAAGCGGTCGCGACGATAATCCACCGATTTCCTTGCGTCCGGTGTTAGAAACGGTCCAAGTAAATTCATTCCGACCTGCTGGAAGGGCGTACTGGGGCAGGTGTTGGCTGCAGAAGTCCTGCCGGCTTCGTCGGAGGCTCCTTACGTCGTTGGCACTCATGGCAGGACCGTGTGTACAGATGGACGGTTTTTGGGAGTCTCGGCCAGTAGTACTTGTCACGAATCCGGGCGAGTGTCCTGCTGTAGCCGAGGTGTCCAGCCGTCGGGTCCTCGTCGCATGCTTGAAAAGATTTCTTCTCGAAGGCCAGCAGGAACCACCAGTAGCCAGTCAGGGTTGCTGGCTCCGAAGTTCTTGAAAAGCACGCCTTGCCGCAGAACGAAGCTTGACATGTCTCGGGCCAAGACTCGCGGAATTGAACTTCCTGACCTTCGAGGTGATCGATCACCGCGCGAAGTTCCGGGTCGTCTCGATGAAGTGCTCCCATATCCGTACCTTTAACTGTGCCGAGAAAACGGTCGTCATCGTCATCGTCGGTGCTGTCGGAAGGAGATCCGATTGAGGCCCTTGACAAACAGTCGGCGTCGTTATGCTTGCGGCCAGACTTATGCACAATGCTTACGTCGAATTCTTGCAGTCGAAGACTCCAGCGAGCAAGGCGTCCATACGGGTCCTTGAGGCTGGCGAGCCAACAGAGAGCGTGGTGGTCCGTGACAACGCGGAACGGGATCCCGCACAGGTACGGGCGAAACTTGGTTAACGCCTAGATGACAGCGAAACATTCCATGTCGGTTGTTGAGTAATTTCGCTCTGCTTTGGACAGTTCCTGGCTTGCGTGAGCAATCACCCTCTACTCCGGCTTGTTTTTGGACGAGCACCGCGCCGAGTGCGGCGTTGCTGGCGTCCATGTGAACTTCCGTTTGCGCTGATGGATCGAAATGTCCGAGGATAGGGGAAACTGGAGTTTTTCCTTCAGTTCGTTGAACGTTTGTTCTTGCTCCTCCTCCCACTGGAAGTTCACGTCGTCCTTCGTCAGATGCGTGAGTGGTGCAAAAATCTTGGAAAAATCGCGAACGAAACGTCTGCAGTAAGCGCACAGCCCAAGAAATCTTCTGACGGCTTTCTTGTCTGATGGCTTCGGAAATTCGGCAACAGCGACTGTTTTTGCAGGATCAGGGCTTACGCCCTGCGCAATCACGACATGGCCCAGGAATTTGAGCTCGCCAGTAAGCGAACCGCCATTTTGACGGCTTTAGTGTCAGTCCAGCATTCTGGATAGCCTGTAGCACGGCTCGCCAACGTCTTGGTGCTCGTCGAAGTCGCTAGCGAATACCACGACGTCGTCGAGATAGATGAGGCAGCTTTGCTATTTCAAGCAGGAAAGAACGGTGTCCATTACGCGCTGGAACGTCGCCGGTGCTGTGCAAAGTCCGAACGGCATCACTTTAAATTCGTACAGTTCGTCCGGCGTGACGAAGGCAGTCTTCTCACGATCCCGTTCGTCGACCTCGATCTGCCAGTACCCACTCTTTAGGTCCATCGACGAAAAGTATTGGGCGTGGCAGCAGCCGGTCCAGAGTTTCGTCAATGCGTGGCAGCGGGTAGACGTGCTTTTTGGTTGCGGCGTTTATGTCGACGATAGTCCCACGCAGAACCGAAGAGTCCCGTCCTTCTTTTCACCAGGACTACCGGTGAAGCCTCACGGACTGTTGGAGGGCTGGACGATGTCGTCATCGAGCATTTCTTGGACCTACTTCTGAATGACTTCTCTCTCACCGAGACACGATATGGCAACCGATGAACAGTAAGCGCGTCGTCATCAGTAATAATTTGATGTTTCGCAACCGTCGTTTGGCGCACCTTTGACGACGTGGAGAAGCACTCACTGTACTCGGCGAGAAGGTCACTGTGTTGCCGTCGTTGTGGGGTAGGCAGGGCTGGATCGATGTCGAACTGCGAATGCGGCGTTGTCTTGTGTGGCCGCGACGAAAGATCTTCTGTTATTCCGGCGATTGCGGCTGAGTCCGCGAAGCCTCTCGGCGTGCCCCACGGCGGTAGCCTTCGTAAGGTGCTGAGCCTCCTGTCGAAGCTTGTTACGAGTGCAACAAAGTGTCCGTCTTGGAGCTCCGCGATGCCTCTTGCGACGCTCGATCCCTCTTCCTAGAAGCAACTGGAAGTTTCCTCGAGCAGAACGTCGCCGCAGAAAGCCTCATCGATCCCGACGGGTACGAAAACACTCGACCGCGGCAGGTAAGCTCACATGGTTTGCGAGGACTCGGACCGCAGATGGCGTCGCTTTGGGTTCCTCCCGTGGTGGAGCAGGTTTTCGTAGCGTCAGCCGGTTTGCTCGAGGTTGATGACGGCGCCATACTCGCAAAGAGAGTCGATTTCGAGGATAACGTCCCTCGAACAGTCTTGCAGAATGACGAACTTGACAGAGCACGTCTCACCGTGGATCTCGACGCGAGCAGTGCAAATCCTGACTGGTGTGATGAGGTGCCCACCGGCGGTCCGCATCTGCGGGCCATCCCATGGTGTTATCACTTTCCGAAGGTGTTTGGAGAGCCTCCCACTAGGGACGGAGTAGTCTGCTCCGGTGTAAACGAGAGCCACCCGCCGTGGCCTTCGATAACGACGTTTAGGTTATTCTTTACCGTCGCAGTAGAGTTGTTTCGGTATCTGGTGGTGTTCGAGTGGGGGCCCTCCGACGTTCGTGGAGGATCTTGGCGTCGGTCGTCTTCTGCAACTCCACCGCAAGGGTTGCAGCGCCTATTGCGCTGAGGAGGCGTGACAGGGCGACTTCCTGGAATCAGCTGGCACCAGCACGTGCCCAGAGACTCCAGCGACGATTGGAGTGCCTGCAGACCTACGTCATCATCTTCGGTGTTATAAAAGCCAGCGCTTCTCTGTTCAGCGACACAGCAGCAGCGGCAGTGGCGGCATGCGTTGCTGACAACTAAACAACGTTCTTCGCCAATGCAGGTTGGTAAAGTTTTGTTCTGTATAACCGTTTTCTTTTCTCTTCCAACTGCTGCTGCTGCTGTTGCTGCTGCTGGATACTTTTGGTTACTCTACATTTTTGAAACCTAAATATTGTCACGGGTAGTGACCAAAAATATCAATGAATAAACTGGAAGAAATAAACGTTTAATGTGGCGAACTTGTTGCCAAAAATAAAAAGAGAGCAGAAGATAACAACAGAGCGTCGCGTGCGTCGAGTCGGCGGAACAGCTGGATCTAACGCTGGGGCGAAAACTGGACCCGGCTTGCAGGCAGAGCCCTTTTGTACACACGTGGGCTTCGGGAACATTCGGCGTGGAAGGTTCGGTTTCGTAGAACATTCTAACCTCGAATTAGCAAGGCGGCTTTCGAACTTACTAGAACTTCACATTACAGCGTCAGCAAAAAGGTGAAGGCGCGGCCAGAATCGAACCCCGGCCTCGTGCGTGAAGCGCAAGCGCGATAACCTATGCCACGGGCGCGCTGCTCTACTTCGTCAGCTGCGCCCGCGGCATATTCCCCCGAAGAAAAAGTGCATCGTCCCGATGCAGCACGAAACGAAAACAAAACAAAAGAAATCCGCAGCAAAGGGACAGCAGAATGCGCGAGCCGAAGTTCACAGTTCACAGTTCATTCGTCGACGAGGGTGGAAAGTTCTATCGTTCGTAATACGGCTTCAGCCGGACGACGTGCACCACCTCGGGTCGGCTGACGTCTTGCGCGATGGGCGCGTTCCATCGGGAAGGACTTCGCTAGTTCAGATCGCCAGGCGTCGGATGATCTTGTGTCCGGAACAGCGTTTCAGCTTTTCGCTGAGACCGCGGCGCCGTATCGGTGTCCACACCCATACCCGATCTCCGGGTTGAGTGGACGTCCCGGCGACGAAGGTTATACCGTCGTGCGTCGACACGCTGTTGGTCATGAATCTTGATTCTTGCCAGTTGGCGAGCTGCTCTTCGCGCGTTGCGTGATCAGCTGAGCGTGTTGCCCATCGTTGGCCGGGCACGTGAGGCAGCATGGCGTCAGCATCGTGGTAACCGCCCGACCGTGTACCAGCTGAAACGCGCGTCATTCCCGTGGTTTCTTGAACCGCTGTGTTGTATGCAAACGTAACGTACGGCAACACCTCATCCCACGTTTTCTGCTCAACGTCGACGTACATGAAGATCATGTCGGTGATGGTCTTGTTGAGCCGCTCTGTTAGCCTGTTGGATCTGCGGTGATAAGCGGTGGTTCGTCGATGGCTGGTGTGACTGAGCCGAGCACCTCCTGGTCAGCTGTGCCCAGGAAAGATGACCCTCGATCTGTGATCAGCACTTCAGGTGCGCCGTGTCGAAGAGGATGGACTCGACAAACACTTGCGCGACTTCCACCGCTGTTCCCGATGGCAGGGCTTTCGTCTCGGCGTATCGTGTAAGATAATCTGTCGCGACGATAATCCACCGATTTCCTTGCGTCGATGTTGGGAACGGTCAAGCAATCCATTCCGACCCGCTGGAAAGGCCTTGCGTCAGGGCAGGTATCGGCTGCAGGAGTCCTGCTGGCTTCGTCGGAGGCCTCTTACGTCGTTGGCACTCATGGCACGACCTTGTGTACAGATGGACTGTTTTCGGGAGTCTCGGCCAGTAGTACTTGTCACGAATCCGGCGAGCGTCCTGCTGTAGCCAAGGTGTCCAGCCGTCTGGTCGTCGTGGCATGCTTGAAAGATTTCTTCACGCAGGCTGGCCAGAACAACCAGCAGCCAGGCAGGGTTGCTCGTTCCGAAGTTCTTCTTGAAGAGCACGCCTCGCCGCAGAACGAAGCTTGAGCAAGTCTCGGGCCAAGACTCGCGGAACTGAACTTCCTTGGCCTTCCAGGTGTTCCATCACGGCGCGAAGTTCCGGGTCGTCTCGTTGAAGTGCTCCATGTGGTATCCTGTCACTGCCCCGAGAAAACGGGCGTCATTGTCGTCGTCGGTGCTTTCGGGAGGAGATTCGACTGGGGCCCTAGACGAACAGTCGGCGTCGTTATGCTTGCGGCCAGACTTATGCACAATGGTCACGTCGAATTCTTGCAGTCGCAGACTCCAGCGAGCGAGGCGTCCTGACGGGTCCTTGAGGTTGACGAGCCAACAGAGAGCGTGGTGGTCCGTGACAACGCGAAACGGGATCCCGTACAGGTACGGGCGGAACTTGGTTAACGCCCAGATGACAGCGAGGCATTCCTTGTCGGTCGTTGAGTAATTTTTCTCTGCCTTGGACAGTGCCCGGCTTGCGTAAGCGATCACCCTCTCTGCTCCGTCTTGTCTTTGGACGAGTACCGCGCCAAGTCCGGCGTTGCTGGCGTCCGTGTGTACTTCCGTTTCCACTGATGGATCGAAGTGTCCGAGGATAGGGGGCGACTGGAGTCTTTCCTTCAGTTCGTTGAACGCTTGTTCTTGCTCCTCCCCCCACTGGAAGTTCACGTCGTCCTTCGTCAGATGCGTGAGCGGTGCAGAAATCTTAGGCGAAATCGCGAACGAAACGTCTGTAGTAAGCGCACAGTCCAAGAAATCTTCTTACGGCTTTCTTGTCTGATGGCTTCTGACATTCGGCAACAGCGGATGTCTTGGCAGGATCAGGTTACACAAGGGGAAAAGCTGAGCTAGTTGGTTCTGATGCCATCTTGGCCCTGTCATATTCCTTCCCTTGTTAAGCTGGTTTCACCCAAGATGTATCCAGGGCTTACACCGAGCACTTACGACATGGCCCAGGAATTTGACTGCCAAGCGAACCGACATTTTGACGGCTTTAGTGACAGTCCAGCATTCCGGATAGCCTATAGCACGGCTCGCAAACGTCTCAGGTGCTCGTCGAAGTCACTTGCGAATACCACGACGTCGTCGAGATAGACGAGCAGCTTTGCCATTTCAGCCGGAAAGAACGGTGTCCATTAGCTGCGCTGGAACGTCGCCGGTGCTGTGCAGAGTCGAACGGCATCACTTTAAATTCGTACAGTCCGTCCGGCGTGACGAAGGCAGTCTTCTCACGATCCCGTTCGTCGAGCTCGATCTGCCAGTACCCACTCTTCAGGTCCATCGACGAAAAGTATCGGGCATGGCGCAGCCGGGTCCAGAGTGTCGTCGATGCGTGGCAACAGGTAGACGTCCTTTTTCGTTACGGCGTTTAGTCGACGATAGTCCACGCAGAACCGAAGAGTCCCGTCTTTCTTTTCCTACAAGGACTACCGGTGAAGCCCACGGGCTGCCTGAGGGCTGGACAATGTCGTCATCGAGCATTTCTTGGACCTGCTTCTGGATGACTTTCTCTCTTTCACTGAGGCACAGTACGGCGACCGATGAACAGGGAGCGCGTTGTCTTCAGTGACAATTCGGTGTTTCGCAACGGTCGTTTGGCGCACCTTTGACGACGTGGAGAAGCACTCAGTGAACTCGGCGAGAAGGTCGCTGAGGCTGCCGTCGTTGTGGGGTAGGCAGGGTTGGGTCGATGTCAAACTGCGAAGGCGGCGTTGTCTTGGGTGGCCACGAAGAGGGGTCTTCTGATATTCCGGCGATTGCGGCTGAGTCCGGGAGTTCCTCGGCGTGACCCATGGTGGTGCTTTCGTAAGGTGCTGGGCCTCCTGTCGGAAGTTCGTTACCAGTGCGACAGTGTGTCCGTCTTGGAGCTCCGCGACGCCTCTCGCGATGCCGATCCCTCTTCCTAGAAGCAACTGGAGGCTTCCTTCGAGCAAAACGTCGCCGCAGAAAGTCTCATCAACCCCGACGGGTACGAAAACACTTGACCGCGGTGGTAGGTTCACGTGGTTTGCGAGGACTCGTACCGCGGATGACGTCGCTTTGGGTTCCTCCGGTGGTGGAGCAGGTTTTCGTAGCGTCAGCCGGTTTGCTCCGAGGTCGATGACGGCGCCATACTCGCAGAGAAAGTCCATGCCGAGGATGACGTCCCTCGAACAGTTTTGCAGGACGACGAACTTGACAGGGCACGTCTCACCGTGGATCTCGACGCGAGCAGTGCATCTCCCAACCGGCGTGATGAGGTGCCCTCCGGCGGTTCGTATTTGAGGTCCATCCCACGGCGTCGTGACTTTTCGAAGGCGGCGGGAGAACCTCCACTCAAGACTCGAGTAGTCTGCTCCGGTGTCCACGAGTGCTGATGCGTCGTGGCCGTCGATGACGACGTTTAGGTTATTGGACACCGTTGCAGGGGCGTCGTTTCGGTCTCTGGTAGCGTTCGAGTGGGGGCCCTCCGACGTTCGTGGAGGATCTTGGCGTCGGTCGTCTTCGGCAACTCCACCTCCAGGGGTTGCCGCGCCTAGTTTCCCCGGCGAGGAGCGAGGGGCGACAGGCTTTCACGTCGGGGTCGGTGCATCGGCGAAGCTGGACGTCGCGGCGACGGCGACCGGAACTCTCGGCGGGACGCAGGCTCGGGGGGACTGAGGTCGTCGCAAGTACTTGTCGATCTCCCGGGGTCGTTCACCACTGGCGGGGCGCGGGTCGTTCGGCGTGGAACCCGCGCAGCCCAAGTCGTCGGTATGGGCATCGGCGGTAGGTATGGTCTGCTTCCCGCAATGGAAGCACAGAGAGGCGTCGGTCGGGCGTACGCCACACGTCGGTTTTCCGGGGTGCGCGAAGCTCCGGGCGGGCGTACTGCGCCGGGTAGTCGTGGCGTCTGTCGTGTTGCGGCGCAGGAGACTGACGTCGGGGCGGCGCGACATAGGTGCGAGGAGAGCGATGGCGGTGGCCGGGCCACTGCGGCGTAAGTCAGCGTGGGCTCCTCGGTGGCTGCCACGGCGACGGGAGCCTCTGGTTGGATGGCTCTCTGAACTTCGTCCCGCACAGCCTCGGCGATGGAGAGCGTCGCTGGTCGGCTTGCGGCTGGCAGCAACCGGCGGATTTCCTCCCGGACGACCTCCCGGATGATTTCGCGGATGTCCGTACCGGAGCGTTTTCGCCCCTAAGCAGAGCGGTTGCAGTGACGCTTGGATGCCGCCGGTGCATCCTAAGAGCTGGCGCTTGTAGCATAATTGTAGGATTGTCGTACCGGTTAGTAACACGAGAAAGAGTTGAGACGAAAACATTAAGGTGAAACCTACGTAGCCAGCATTGTCTTTGGTAGTTGGGTAATTTAGCAAAAGGTCTATTTCGTTGATAAATAGTCGTGTGGTTGTGGTGTTATTTTTCATTTTGAATTGCCTTTTTGTGTACGAAAACCCGTCTTGCTACTACCCCTTGTGAGGCTTCCAGTAATGATGAATAAATAAAACAATAATAATTTTAACGCCTAAAATGCATTGAGCAAATAAATTCACACGAGTATACACAAGGAAATAATAAAACAAAATCCCAAGGAAACAGTTCGTCATTCGCTAGGACCTTGGGAGAGCGTACACCGAATGACGTGGCTCAAAAGTGACGAGAGTTGTGTTCAAATAGACCTGGGAGACGTCATCTGCACGGGTTCAATGAGCATGACGTTCCATTTTTCGGTGTCGTTCTACAGAACTCCTGTATAGATTGCAGCCATGGGCTCGCGCCGCGTTTTGTCAGGCTGTTGGAGAACAGGAACTTATTATGAATACGCGTATCTGTGAGTGACAGTCGAAGAAACCCGGCGCACGGTCTGGCCATGTTCACCCTTCTGCTTAGAGATTCCTTCCTCTTTGTTATTCTCGGCAGATGTGGCGATCTCATTGGCTGCGGAGTGTTAATGAGATGTTCGCCACGTCCCGCATTTCTGAGGCTGTCAGCGACTAGCTAGTAGGTGCCTATAGAGAATAAATTATTAAAACAAAGGTCCCAGTGCCAGTAATACCCATGCGCGATGGCACAAAGTAAAATCTAAGTTCTCCACGGGTCTCTCCAAACTTAAAACATAAATAACACCAACCGAAAAGCGGTTTAGAAACATTCTATTATCTACGATGGAGTGCAGGAAAAAAAAAGCCAGTCATTGAATGTCTTAACTCAATTCCGTAATTTTTCCCATCCCACGCGATGGCAAGGACCTCCTGGAAATTAACGTGACATCAAGATCGCAGCAGCACATTCTTTCTTTCATTACTTTTATCACAAATAGTACGTGGACATATGAAAATTCATCAAGATCCATGGAAAGTGGTAGTGGTGGATCCTCTCAAATTGAATACTATATGAATAGACTTTAATAGTGCATGCGCAAAAGATACAAAAACACTTACATTTTTAAAGGCTGGTATTCTATATACCTAATATCTTATCTACGAACATTATCCACACAAATAATAATCTACAAACATTAAAATTATCTGACAACACAATCTGCGCACATCCATACAAAAAAATATATTATACAACCCAAGCAACACAAGATGCCATTCTAGTTTAACACTTATACAAGTAAAATACCCACTTTTCAAAAATGCAACTACCGATATACCCAATAAATTTCCCCACTTTCAGATTGTCGATATAAGAGAGCATTCTTAAGGGCGGTAACTTTATTGCAAAAGTGGAAAATTGAGACAGGAATCTCGTTCCACATTTTAAAACCTTGCGCTCTTGAATCAGATATTGGTATTAAGAGTTTACTTTGTAAGGCAGAGTGGAAGTTCATCTGCGAAGTACCGAATATACTCGGATGGAAGTGAGTCTCGTTGCAAATTACTTTGTTAACTGATAGCGCTATCTGTTACTAGTTTCGTAGATTTCGCACGGGATCTATTACAGGCGAACAAAAGTTTGGATGGCGTACTAAGAGGCAGAAAATGCATTATCCCAAGGAGCCTCTTATTCTTATAACTTTATGACGGGTTTAATATACGTTTTGTAAGCAAAACCCCGTGACTCTACGCAGTAAGGTGCGATTGAAAAACACTAAAATAAACAGTTCTTGATGTTTCATAACCAGAGTATCTCCTCTTCATCTCTGCGCAGACTCAGTCTTCGCACAAACAAGCCCTCGTCTGCACCCCGCCGGGCACTGCGCCTGCACTACAAACCAGATCCGGGAAAAGTAAAGCGTCTGCGCATGCGCAGTACCGACAGCAGTGCCACCCCACGACGGGACTTCAGAGAGTTGAGTTGTACTATATGCTCGTATAGCCGCTGAGAGCTTCAGAAATGCAGGGTACGGCTTACTATCTTCAAGCTTCTTCGTTCGTGACTGGCTCTTCGATGTTTTTTATCAATTAATGACGAGATCTCATTGGTTTCTGAGCGATGAAAAGATAGGATGCTCAGAATACAACACGCCCCGAGTTTCTTAAGCTCTCAGTGACTGTAGAACAGTGTTTGCTCTGTTCCATGGGCGCCGCCTTGTTTGTTTATGCTGACGCCATGGCACAGTAGGGGTAGTAAGAAACCTTCGCACATATCGTAGTGAAAGAACCTCAGAAATGCATAGACACGAAGCTCCAAGAACAACTCAGATGTCAAGAGGTGCTGCAAAAAGCAAAGATCTTGTTTAATGCACAGTCTCTCTCTTCACAAGAGCCTGCGTTTGAGATTATTATTTCACATTTGTATCGCTGGGGCCTAGGATATCGGGCAGTTGGCCTATAGCCGAACGTACTCTATCGCGGGCAATATGAGCTGAAACAGTCCTTCGTCTTTCGCTGGCGTACCTTCCGGTTTATGAAAAAGTTTTGGTTCAAACTGATGAACGCTAAATTTAGGATCAACTCTTCGAAATGGATGGCAACTCGAGATAGAAGAGAGGGGAGCGATTTTCCCGACGTATACCAAGGAAGTAGGATGAGTTTCAAGGTATCACGCGACAAGTGACATCACAAAAAATGTGCTCAGTCGCGCTTTTTTTTTTTGAGCACATTGTGTCAGATTGTTTAAGGCAGTGGTTTTCAACCATCGATGTTTCGCGAACCCCTTGTGGATCGGCGGAGATGATGGAGGACCCCATTCGTAGTGAGGAAGGCGAAGGGTATAGGTTAATTATAATAAATATTTATTAAATTTATATAACTAAGAGCTAGTGTAAAATAGACCTCTGTTATTTGAGTATACACACGAAAAAACTCCCCGAAATCTGAAACATTTCTTCTCGACCTGAAAAAAGGACAATTTTGATTCTCCCTGGTTGGCTAACTTCGCGGACCCCAAAGGGTCCACGGACCCCCATTTGAAGACCACTGATCTAAGGAGTTATAAGAGGTACGATAATTTTTTTTTCTTAAAGACGTTAAACCGGTCGCAATTCTTCGTACTTTGTGCGAAAAAGCTAACGCTCCACCACACTCTAAACTCGTCAAACACTAAGTTTGGTGCCGACGTTTACTGACCGCACCGATTGTACTATCACGACGATGACTTGGCACTTTCGTCGCCGACGTCCAGTTGGCTCGCTCGGCGATCTTTCGGCTCCAACTTTGTGTTGGACGTGTCTAAGGCCACCTCTGATCGCGAAATAGTCGAAATGAGTTTTCCCGTAATGAGCGCTCGCGTCACAGAAACAAGGCTTTCAACTACCAAACAGAGGAGCGCGGTCTAATTCGGCTAGGTCGCGATTATCGTCTTCGCAAGTGTCCTCCGTACGACTGAGTGCATTGGACATTACGCGTATTTGTGTCGCCGCGCGGTACAATGCGCGTACCTGCACTCTATAGTGATACCCTCTCCACCCACCCTACTTTCTTGCCTCTTATCCAAACGAGAACCCGACGAGCCCTACCTACTCAGTTTCCTTCCTTATGATTGTCGTTAGTTGTGCAGCTGTCTCTTCAACCCACAATCTGGATAAGTTAGTGTTTCAAACAGTTATAAATAGGTTCTTTAACGTGGATGAGGAATTTTTGATTATAATGCAATTAAATGCAAAGGTGCCAGCGAGCTGGACAAGAATGATGAAAATAATCCCTGGAGAAGGCGAACAAGGGGGACAAAGGACAAGACACAAATCTCCAAACACAGCTAGGCGACTGGTACGCGACCGGAAAAATCCGCCTGGTCCGAAGTTATCTCATCTTGCCGAAGTTATCTCATTAATGCAATCTAACATTTAGCAAGTTTAAAAAAATCTATATATCATTATTTCACGCGGGCGTCCTTTTGATATGTTACTAAGCGCGCTGCACCATCTCTTGGTGTTCGGGTAAGTAGTTTTTAAATCTATAGTAAATTCTGTAAACTGGATGCGTCTTTTAATATATTCACGTTAATTATTTTGAATGGTAATATAATATAACCTACTTCAAAGAAATATTTGAAATATTTAACTTGTTTTAAGATATACGCTTTATGACGTCACAAATGACGTCACCAGACACATGACATCTTGAAACTCCGCGCATTCCCTCGCTACGTCCGAAAAATCGCTCCCCTATGAAAGCAGCGCTGACTGGATCATAGATGCAAAAGAAGGCCGCATAAAGTCTTCCAGCTATTTTTCTCGGCGGTGGTACTTATCAACTAACTATACTAACTGGCAGTTCAGAAAGCCAAGGCTGTGGCGTATTTTATCGTTTTTATTGTTCCACAACCAATTTAGGTGACATATTTAGTCGGTTGTCGGCCATCTTATGTTAAAGTATCTTTCTGATCAACTTGACCTTACTATGAACTTACCGTGAATGTTCTCTGATTTCATCTGTGAAATCAGCGACCCTTAAACGGAAAAACTTACCCGCGACCTTCACTTCCGAAGTTATTTATTACATGTAATGAAGTATGTGTTACACGTAATGGTTACAATACTGCTACATGTAATGAAGTATTTCAACATTGAACAGCCCTTTCAGAGAGTGAAGAAAACATATTGCTTGTTTAATGCTGCCAATCTCTCGAATATCTTCATTGATTTTCTCTCTCTCTGCTTGCTTTAGTTACCGAACTAAATGTTGCAGGTACATTGCCGTCACGTAACGTAATAGTATCACGTGACACTACGACTTTCCACCATGACGTCACGCGACCTGGTCGCGTGACGTCAGATCACGGTGTAAAATTGTGGTATACGTCCTCTCAAAAACATAATAAAAGATTGAAAGCGAAACAACAAAAGCTACGTTGGCGGGGCTTAAACTTCGTGGCTTTGAGTGGGAGCCTGCGCGCTACCATTTATGCGTAATGCAGATGCCAGTACACACTTTACAACGCCCGCTTTCCTATCACTTTATTAACAAAGATAGATTCGAATGGGTGAATCGGTGGGCGAGTGTGTTTACGCACCGCCACTCGGATGACGTGAAGCGAGAGCTTGCGTTGCAGGACCCAGGGATCCGGGGTTCAATTCCAACCCTAGCCCATTTTTGTTTGTTTTTTTGACGAGCATCGTACCGGCTTGCGGTCGTGTAGTCTTCTGCGTTGCGTTGGATTTCTCAGGCCAGCAGTAGTTGCTGCTCTGGCTGAATTTCTCATCTACAACCGCGGAGACACCAGGTTCCCATTGCGGCTGACTTTGACCATTTTTCGAGTAACCCAGACAAGTTATATTTTATTATTACCCGACCCTTTTCAGTGCGCAAATTAGTATATCTACATTAGGAATAGTTCAATATAGTCAACAAAATTAGAACAATTTCAAAAACCAACATTCAAAAATGCTCGCGCATTTCAATGTCATGACGTCATTGGCAGGCAGGCTGGCAGATCGAGCAGGTGGCCTAGAGAAGAGTGTATGCTGGGCCTTTGCTTGGTTGCTGCTCCGGGAGAGCTGGAGCGAGCTTCGAAAGCATTCATGTTACACAATCAAACGTTTTGTAATCTGTTGGGAACAAATGCTACTGCCCCAAAAGTGAATCTTTGCTTGCCGATGTTGTTACTTTTTTTATTGTTGAGAGTCCATATTTTCAGTTAAGAAGAAAAAAGGTGAAAACCAAAACTGAAAATTTATTAAATTCGCGAAAACAAAAGCAAGGCTATTTTGACCTAATATTTGGGATATTAGGTCAGCTATGTCTGTTGGCGTGTTTAGACTAATTCGAAACCAATAAAAAATCTTCAAGAAAAGATAAAACGGCGATGTACTCCTTAAAAGGTGGAACCAAAGTTCAGTATCTTTTGTTTAGTTCGTTGGTTTTTGGTGGTTGTCGTGTTTTCCTAACACCTTTGCTACGTGTATTTTGTGTTCCATAACGTTTGCCAGCTTGGCCTCGAGTTATACCTCTTAACAGGTTGCAGGGGTTTTAACCAAACAACAATTTGCCGCTTATTGCATTTGTAAACCGTAATTTAAAAAAAAAACATGTTTCAATTATCTGACTGTTCTAAGTCAACAGGTAGTAAAATGTTGATGACATCGTGACGTGTGTTTCATTGAAGCCTTAGTAGAATTCGCTCGAGTAATATAACGGTGTTTAGGAACAAAGCATGTTGGCCTGCTTTTCTGCGGAGAGCATTGATAGCGAATTGCCGCGCTTGGCAGAAAAATGACAGCGATATATCGGAGAGAGATATCGTCTGCACGCGAAAAATTTCTCTACTCAGATCGCATTATTATAAGAAATCGTGTCATCGACCTCAATATTCGCTGCGTTATTTGTGCAGAGCGCGACGATTGGCTGAATATTTATTCTGCAGAAAAGTAGACGTAAGGGCCTTGTTCAAAAGAATTACGGCTATTAACTGAAGCAAGTACGGTAGATTGTTCAGTCACTTCCGCTACGCTATCTGCAATCCGCTACGACCTTCGCTACATATATTGTAGCGGAACCGCAACTTCGAGTTTTAGTAGGCGTCGCAAGTGTTAAAGCAACGCCACTAGCAATTTTTTTAAACACTAAAGCTTTCGTTAAAATAAAACGTTCTAAACAAATTTGTAGTAAACTTCAATTAGCGTCGCAGTACAGATATAATAAGGTTTTATTGTCTACAGCGCGAGTCTTTGGATCTTTGCTAAGGAAATGCTTAATATGTTTGAATTTTAACACAACCCATGTTCAAGAAAACAATGCCGATCCGATTTAAGTGAATTTTGAGCCAAGCGTTCAAAGAAAGGCTACGGGAACGACGACAATCGTATCTCTTCTGTTGTGCCGTGATCGGCCTTTCTCTCTCTCTTTCTCTTTTTTTCTCGCTGTTCAGTAAAATTGGAACGCTGCGGAATTTTCTCCGATTCGCCTGTACGCTCGCTTCTTTGGTTGGTTTTGTCCTCACGACGAAAGCGGCCAAGCCGAAGGTCACATATTTCGCGCACAGCGCAGATTATGAAGCTTTTGTTCTCGTGGCTGTGGTTAGCATGTTCGTGATACCTCGCTGCCTGTCTCAATCCAGGAACGAATCTGTCGCGGCTACTTCTCGCAGGAGGAACATATCGCAAGCTCCTAAGAAGCGCGATTGCGAAGCGGGCACATGCGGCGTGGCGGTCATCACAAATTGTGTCCCTGTCGCTGGGTCATCTCCTATTCTCGCAACAGACTAGTTCACACAGGGACGCGACGCACGACTTCAACGCTAGCCACTGGCGTCACGCGCCTGACGTTTTCTCGCAGTTTTCGCGTCGCGAACTACCGCACCACCGCTTGCTTCAGCAGCTCCGCAAAATCTCCGCTAACAGCGCGCAGGCGCAGTTTAGTGGCGCCGCTCAAGCGTATAGCGGAGCGGGAGAGCAGACGTTATCTACTAAAACTCTCTAAAGAACTCTCCATATGCCAGTAACAACACATATTCAGTGAGCCGCGTAGCTTTAACACCAGTGCTTCTCATATTTTACTTAGTCATTATCAGTCAAACGAAAACGTATGGAACATTCGCACATTTGAGAGAACGAGTGAGTGTGTATTCCGTTTCACATTAACTCACACCGCAGCCAATGCTATGATCAGATGGAGCAAATCTAGTTGCGGCGAAACTGTATTGTCATGGCACTCGTCATTTATATGTGTTTGCTATCACTGGCTAAACCAATCACACAGTAGAAGAAGAAAAAAAACTCACGGGATTATGACGCGTTCAGTGTGGTTGGCTTAGCCCGTGATAGCAAAGGCGAAAAGACGACGAGTATTCATACTATGCGGAGCGCAAGTTCGTCTGCTTTTCGTACACGGGTTCTGATGACGTCAGAACACCGAGCTCTTAGTGGTTGATTGAAAAAATAGTGGGTAGACCTGAAGGCATCTAACATTGAGGTCTACCCTCTATCCTTTCAATGAAAGCCAATCAAAGCTCGGCGTCGTTCTGACGTCACCACAACGCCTGCACAAGAAGCAGACGAACTTGCTCTCTCCATACACTTTTGACACTGCTTGATTAGCTCCATCAGAGTATGATTCGCTCCATCCGAGCGGAGTATATAGATGGGTTCTTGGTTCGTGAAAACATTGTGCACCCCACACCCTAAACACTGAGTTGGACATTTTATTTCAAAAAATGTTTAAGGTGAACAGTGTTTCTTTTATAAAACAAACAGTGGTTTATGCGTGAGGAAGGGAACCTAAGAGTCAAATAAAAGCATAACATCTGCATAGGAACAATGTACGTTTGAAAGTAGTACAAAGGGTTGAAGTGAAATTCATCAAAGCGTTCCATACCCTTAGACATTGAAAACCCAACACCGAAAATGCTCCCAGGCAGATTCCTCTTTTCGCAATGCGTGCACGTGAAGCTATTAGTAAGAGTGCAGGCCGACAGTCACGGCGGACGCAGCTCGATATGTCTGTCAGTCGCTCGTAGTAACGTCATCCTTGGCACGTTATTGCTGCGGCTCACTGCATCCATCCACCCGTGTCCACACTAAAAGCAAAATGTAAATATTGGAACAATGACAAACTACGGGACGCCACAAGTCGCCGGAAACACCGAAACCAAAACTTCTGCTTAGGACCTGAAAGCTAGCCAGAGAAGGGGCTGTGACAAGATTTTTGATTTCTTTAAGTGGTTAGTGGGACAAGCAATGGTTTCTTATTTAAACCTGGGTCACTATCGTTCAGAAGGTTCGTGCTGAAATGTTGCAAACGTAAATTTTAAATGAAAAAAAAAATCTTTTTTTACTGTATGGTCCGTGACACCTTTGAAACTCCAGGGCATGAAGAATTCCAATCACCTTACTGTCGCTCGGAGGTCTATGAAATTGCTGCATTAATTGATAATAACATCTGAGAACAGTTAATCATGCAAAGTATATGAACATAATTTGTTTATTAAACTCTATGTCACTTTTCCCTCCCAGAAATCTGCAGCGCCTGCTCTCCCCCAAAACTCTTGGGAGAGCCAATTGTAGCAATTGGCTCTCCCAAGAGAAGCTTGACAAATTAAGGGCTGTTCAAACTGTCTGCACTGTGGCACTGAGCATCACTTTTCACTATACTAACTTCCACAGCGCAGACAGTTATTTAGGGTCTATAATTCATGTCAACGTAAGTTCAGAGTTCAGACGCGGCCGACACTACGAGCTGATCGGACCAATCAGACAGCCTTAAAAGCGCACCATCGTGGTGTTCTTTATGTTTCTGTAAGTTTTCCACCATTGCTGAATAAATCATAAAGAAAAAACGTCCGGTGGCTTGCGATTTTAACGCTGCTTGATTAGTCTCGTTAGCTCGTGGCGTCGGCTGCGTCGAGACTTCAGCTGAAACAAAGTATGCGGAGTGCACGTTCGTCTGCTTCTTTTGCAGCGGTTGTGGTGACGTCAGAACGCCGAGCTCTGATTGGCTCTGATCGAAGGATAGGGGGTGGACCTCAAGGCAGCTTGCTTTGAGGTCTACCCACTATCCTTTAATCAGAGCCAATCAGAGCTCGCCATTCTGACGTCGACAACCTTTGGAAAAGAGGCAGACGAACTTGCGCTTCCCGTAGACATATTATCATCCCTTAATTCTCCCTCCGGAGATTGCAGGGGTTGGCTCGTCCAAGTGCTCTGCGGGACAGCAGACGCTCCAGATTTTTTAGCGTGTCGAAAGTGACTGTGCATCGGCTTTTCTCCTCCTTTCCCCGACGACCAATTACTGAGTTGTACGGAGGGAAGTGGGCGAATGACGAAGTCGACGATATATTACAGCCCATGATTGAAGTGTACGATGTGAGACTGAGCATGGTGATTCGCATGCGGACGTTATGCTCAGTATCACATTGCAAACTTTACTTTTGAACCGAGACTTACTTTAGGCCTGGTCATTCGCCCAAAGCTCCCTTTGTGGAAAGCACTGATTTGTTGTCGTAATGATTTGTGTAAAAGTACAAAAATTGCCACACAGGTGACGAAGTTAGGCTTCACTAATGGTTGTTCGGTTCCTATTTGATAACTTGGGGCCTAAATTACCAAACAAGGCAAGAAATAGACTACTGCTGGTTGTTACGTTGGTACCTAACAAGTACCTAAGAAGGTTGGTTGGTCCTTAGGTTGGTACCTAAGAAGACTGGACCAAGTGGTCCAGTCTTCTTACACCGTGTGTTGGTACATGGCACCCTTGCCTCATGTCTGGCACTCTGCCATTTATTCGGGGAACCAGAAAAAAAGTCATAGGAAAACAAAGAAATCGACTTTGTTCTTAACTAACGCCTTGTAGCAAAACTTCCTTAGGTCCAAGTCCCTAAGATTGCCAAATTTGTTCAAAATTAGGAGTGTCTCTGGAGTACTGCCTTGTAGAACACAGAAAAGAAGGCGGGTAGATTAAAGAGATTGGGAGCTCATTCGGACCGCGTGCTCTATTGTCTCTCGGTGAGAATACCGCGACCGCTAGCTTTTTATGCGAAAGTTGTTCAGGTTGCGGGAATGCTGCGCAGAACTTACGTGCAGTCTGTTCTAAGAAGCACGTTGACTGTTCCAACCAGTCCTGAAATGATCACCTCTCCAAGGAGTTTCGCTAAAACGTTCAGCACACTGCAAATAGTGCTTTTTAGGATCGTTGCGAGGTCTTCTCTCGACAAGTTGGTCAGAAGACACTAAAAAGAAGGGCAAAAGTAGTTAGGGCAGCGGCTAAATACAAACTGGGAAAATTCAGTACGAGAAATATTAGATAACGCAAATAAATATGTGGACAAAATAGAGTCTTTAGAACACTTCTAAACATAATAAAAATTTTAGGTATAAATATTAACAAAATACATAAACCTTGAGAATAAACGTTCGACCATGTGATGGTGACTTGTTGATCGAGTATAATTCCCTTTCGCTGAATTTATGGCCGTGATACAGGGCTTTGGCTGCATATGATATTAGTGAACTTTTCCCTCTTGCAACTGGTTTAGCATTGTTTGGGTGATTTAGAAAGTCCAACTTGGACATGACATCCGCGTATTCAAGCTTGTGTTTTGCTTTGGGGATTCGGTATGGCTATGCCATCTCACTTCCCTAAATTTTGAATCTTGAAAAAAAGCTAAAGAGGTTCCTAAAAAAAAAAAAAAACTAGATAGAAGTGAATTTCAGCGTAGTTTTGTCTCATCATTTCGAATATCAGACGCATTTAATCCGAACCTGTGACTGGACGCGAGAAAAACCGAGAGACTTGCCGCCGTGTGTGACGTCATGCCCAGAGGTTTCAATCTATACTCCGTTCAACCTTAAAGGGATGCTGACCCGAAATTTGGATTTCGCAAAACAAGGCCGCAGAGGCGTTGAACGAGACGCTGCGAACTCCGAAACAACACTCATAACTCGATATCTCAAACGGATGGCTGTATTTCTGGAAAGAAGGGCGCGATCAAGCGAGAAATTTGACGTCACGATTATCTTCAAACAGTTAAGAATGAGGGGAAGCGGCCTCACTTCTCTCCCCCTCGCTTTGGTTCAGCTGCTCGAGGGGACGATGCGAACAGGAGTGTGGAGAATCGTGACGTGACTTGCCTCGTCGGCCCCGTGTTCAATCGCGCACTTCTTTTCCAAAAATACGGACACTCCGTTCGAGATATCTCTGTATGAGTGATGTTTTTTGGGGTTTTGCAGCGGTCCCGCCTATCGCTCCATCTTTGTTTTGTGAGCTCCAAATTTCAGTTTAGCATCCTGTTAATGGGTTTACGAGTCGGCCAGCGAGAATTGCAGTGCGTACCGCGCTCGTGACGTCAATAGTTCTCGCACGGTCAAGGGTACTGGAAGTGCGAGCCTTGCCGCTTGGTGGCGTCAACGCGTGACAATCTCTAAAGCCACTCCCGTGTTTCGAAAGTAGCGCGAGGTGCGAGTCGATGCACGAGGCACGCACGACGCGCAGCCCTTGGGAAGATCATGGCGGCAAAACACTGTAGCGGCACTGAGCTAGATTTTAGGCGCCATGTTCTTCCCAGAAGTGGCGCGCGGCACGTGTCTCGAGCATTTCCACAATAATGAAATCGCACTCGAACTCCACTGTGTGAACTAGCCTTGAGGGCG